>VOMN01113964.1:0-12706 GCA_014899125.1 Orchestia grillus | reverse complement strand
TGGTACTGGGCCAGCACCAGGCCCAGCACTGGTGTGGTACTGGGCCAGCACCAGGCCCCAGCACTGATCATGAAGCCAGCAGATTCAACTTGTGTCATATTCCTCACCTGAACTCATACACTCCCATTTCATCATAAGTAAACACAACAAAATAAAAAATATTTCAACGCCAAACCTACGCTTTTATGGTATGGTTAATCAATTTCCAAAACGGCCTTTCTTCAGTATAATACCCTCGGTAAATAAAAAACTTATTGTACCGACCCAAAGCTTCGCAAGAATTCCTGGGAGTTTGTGCGGCTGCTCTGTAGCGCTGGGAACAGGGCGCGCTGGGAACAGGGCGCGCTGGGAACAGGGCGCGCTGGGAACAGGGGGCGCTGGGAACAGGGGGCGCTGGGAACAGGGCGCGCTGGGAACAGGGCGCGGTGGCCAGCCACCAGCCCTACTTCAGGAGGGGCGGCGGTCGCCACCAGTACAGCAGGGCACTCGAGGCCCCAGCGGACGGCCCTGTGGAGCCTCACACCTGCGGCGCTCGCAAGCCAAGTTCAGCGAGTCAGGAATTTGATGAGTAATCTATTTACTCAGAGAGCAGCGCGCTCGCTTCAATTTGAGATGTTTATTTACGAGGACGGAGACTTCTCAACATGACGTGCAGTTGCCTCAGTGCAGCTACGCACCATACAGTAGAATTTGAAAATCAGGGGAGGAAATATCTGTGAACTCGTATTATACATCGTGAGAATTATTTCAAACGTTCGTAGAACACGAGGCAACCGCTCGTCGTATAAACAGCGTGCCACTTACAGCTGATTGGTGTCACCTACACAGGTAGGCGAAGGTCATTTGCTGCAACGTACAAGTAGGCGAGCAAAACTTGTACGTACCACGAAGAGCAGGTTGAAGATGAACAGGAGATACTTGACACACTTCATACCGGTAGCGAGCGCCATGTTTGCTCGAGTGAAACAGGAACGTAAGTCACACAACCACACCTGACAACTGCACGAGCGCAACTGGAGCCTCACGAGTCAAGGTGTAACGGGAAGCGGACGGCGGACCAGCGTCGCCAGCGCAGGCCTCATTTTGTGGGAGTTGCCCCGCACACCTCAGCAGCTCGCACGAAACGTTTTCCGCTCACAGCTAACACTTCAGGCGCATTTCGTCGAACTCTTTTCTTAAATTCATTTATTTAGATTTTTTGCATGGTTTGACTTATATATGGCAGAGAGGGGGGGTGGGGCAGGGAAAAATGTGAATTAAAGCAATGCCTTCGTAAATCAATAAGGAATTTGTTGGGAAATTAATAGTGTTTACCTATTTTTTGAAAAAAACTTATTAGAAAACTAATTTGACTAACTACAACTTATTGTGTGGGGTATTTCATTTGTACGAATCAAAATTAGCAGTAAGTAAAGGAATATTTTTGGTGAAAATTTATTGATTTCACTATATGATTCCGTTATTTGAGTCACGGCAATTATGTTGATAAAAAAGATCGTCCACGTGTCCGCCGACGCTCCGACGGCACACCTCCACACTAGGGTCAAAATTTTTGAGGCCGTCTCCACACAGTTGCTGCTCGATCTCACCAATATGTCTTGTTATCTCATGCTACGGCCGTTGAATTGTTGTTGGCTGGTTGGCATAGGCCTTACTGTTGAGATGACTTTGATGGAAGAAATCTGAAGGCGTGAAGGCGCGCAGTGAGGGAGGCCACTTGGCTAGGTTGTGTCGAGAGATGAAGCGACCTGGGACCACCGTCGGCTAGTCTTCGCCTGTGCACCCAGTGGACGAATGGGGATCGCTTCGAATGGTCAACAGGCGTATGCTCTTGTGTCAATTGAATTTTGTGTGCCTGTATGGACAAATATTTTTCCTAAATTAGATGTAAAGTTGTTGAATTGTTGTGGAGAGGTACAATTCCTCGACATAATGACGTCACAGGTGTCTGGACTCGCGGTCACGCTCTCGCGCGCTGGAGCGACGCTCGCAGCTGCGCCGCGTAAACGAGCGCGCAATGGCGTTTCGACACGTGTCAGTGGCCCAGTTTGTTTGAATTTACGAAAAATTTCCCCAGTTGCCCTCTCTTGTGTTCGGTTATGTAGACAAAAGAATTGGGAAGTGTTCGAAATGCATCTCTGTTCGAACGTCCGTTTTCGTTACAGGCTTCGATAACTTCAACACGTTATTTAGTTGTTAATCTTCCCTCGGTTGAAATTTCCAAAGACAGAAATTGTTAAATCTGAAAGACATAGAAACATTTACAATCGGTCCAAGTGAATGGAACACCCTTTATTTGCCGTTGTGTAAATAAATAACTATAGGCGGAAAAATTTCCTGATGAATAATACGGCCCCTGATCTGTAGAGTCGCTCCTGATGGAGTGTTCTACCAGGTCGCCTCCAGCCCTCCAGGTCGCCTCCAGCCCTCCAGGTCGCGAAACAAACAAATAAAGGAAATTGAGAGACACACACGCAGTCATCATTCGTCCGGAAATTGAAGGCAACTTCAATTTCGCAGTCATCCGAAAACCTGCCCCAGAGACAACTGTGTTAGCTAAGGGGCAGTCGCGCCCTGACCCACGCTGGGGACTTACTTTCATTGACTGCAATGAGTGGGTCATTGGGGTGTTACATGCACGGAAATAGTCAAAATGAGATTTTATTTCGCCAAAATATGAAGGGTTCAAACAAATTGTTATTGTTAAGGAAGAAAACTGGTGCTTTTTTATTTAGAAAATATTTGATTCTGTTTTCGTACAATTTTAATACGATTTGTTGATTGGAGCTCTTTTCTAATGCTCGTAAACTTCCTTTGTTTTTTCAGTTGCTCAATTTGACCCTCCTCACGTCAGTCAGGGGACTTGGCCCTCTCCTCACCAGCCAGCCGCCCATAAAGGTCAAGCTGCCCAAGTGGTCCAGCATGTTGCCAACATGCGGACAACATGCGGCCAACATGCGGCCATTGGACTAGCGAGAAAAAGGCCCTAACTTCGCCCTAAACTTCCCTCTCTGCCTTCCAGCAAAAAGCCTTCAAGTTGGGAGCAGAGATGCGGAGTCTGTGCCCCGTGCTCCAGACTCAACTCCATTTTTCCCTGAATTCTTTATTTACAGCCTCCTAACTCGGGCTTCTTTTCAATACGCAAAAAAAGATAAAAGAGTTTTTGGCTTAGTTCCCATGATAGAACGATATTGTTTATCGCTTTGTTTTACAGACAAATTGGTAAAAAAGGCAGTAGAACATCCACACAACGATGCAACATTGTGGGCAAATGAAGATAGACGAGTTTGGGTGCCAAGCATTCCGAGGGTATCAGGTGCGGGAGGCGGGGGAGCTCGCTCCATGCAACCGACAGTCAGTAAAACTATCAATACTCGAAAGATTTCTGTACTCATTCTTGGCATGCAAAGAAATAAAATGATGGGCTTATAATGAGACACAAAAAATATTTTCAAACTCACTATCATTGACGGCTTGGGTCGCTTGGCTTGCCTTATGATGCGACAATTGCAGACGCGGACCACACGCTCTGGAGGGCCCAGAGCTGGATCGCAATATATGTTCACGGCGTGGATTTCCAACTCATGATCCATCCCGCAAAAATCGAGTGTGATCGCTGCTTAAAATAGCTGATTGTTGTTCTCGCAAATTTACTTTTCCATTCGCTCTTTACTTCTCCATTCTACGTATTATCCTCCAGTCAATTGGTAACGCTATTTACTTCTCCATTCACTGTATTATCCTCCAGTCAATTAGTAATCGAAAAAGAAAGAAAAAAGAAGGCAAAGAAAGAAAAATCAGTCACTTACAAAGTAAGGTTCAAATCAATTTTTCAATGAGCAAGAATTGACTAAAATATAATCAATACACCTGATTCATTATAGGTTTTTACAATGTTAGTTTTTTACTTTCGCTTATATGAGGGCGGAGTAAAACATTGACATTCGCAAAGTTCAGAGGTGGGCAGCGCTACTTTGAAATGTAGCGGCCCAGTAGCGCTGCCCAGCGGCCCAGCTCTGCCCGTAGGAATACCATAGGCAGAGGTGGGCAGCNAATGTAGCGGCCGCTACATTTCAAAGTAGCGCTGCCCAGCTCTGCCAAAGTTTCAGAGCTTCTTGACGATAATGCTAAGGAAGCCCGGATATATGAGGCTTTGGAAAAAGAATAACGTTCCCTTTAAAAGAGCTAATTTGAGAAAAACTTGGTAACATATACTTGGGAGTAGTAAATCGCATGCTGTATGTAGTACTATAGGCACCGTAAGAGTATTCATTCGCGTTATTTTAAGAACTAATGAGTAACTTTGAGGTAACGAGATGTCATATACGAAATGATACGATGAAGACAAATGCTGAGAAAAAAGTGTTCTTTAAGAGTGCTGAATCGTCTAATTTTTGAGGTTTTCCTAATTTCAAGTCACTGGATTCAACAATTACACCTGAGCAAAGCTGTCAAGCGGTACAAAGCTTGAAGCGTTCAGAATGCCACGCTTGTGAAAATGACTCCAAGTCTAAATTGCTCAGTCCAAGGATTTCTGCAAATTTACTCGCAAAGATTATTCAGAACACTACATAAAATCATTCATGTATTTTGTAAAGACCAACGGGAACAGAACGGATTTTGATTAGGTTCCTTATAATTTTGTAGTAATATGAAGTCCTTAGCTTTGATGGATAAAAATTAGATTTGGAAGTAGACGTAGATCTCATTTTTAATCTATCAGATCTGTAATCTGAAGTAGATCTCATTTTTAATATATCAAAGCAAAATACTTAAAATTCCTTGAAAATTGTAGCTTATTAAATTTCCTTTTCCGAAATGAATAACAAAAATTTTATATGTAGATATATAAGAGAAAAATCAAGGTCTTTTATGACGACGTACTATTTCGAATACTTTCATCAATCTCTTACATCAAACCAGATTTCATTTTTACCTATTAAAACGAAAACTTCAAATTACGTTCCGGAATTCCGATTTTGGACACCGCTCCGGCCTGCAGCAAGCTTGCCTCTCGCGCAGCGGCAAAAAAAAAGATCTGGGTTTATGTTTCATCCTGGTCTCATTTCTTATCAACTGCGTTTAGAGAACTCAAATAACTTTTAAATGAAAGCTTATATAATTTTTCATTTTAAAGAATTCCTTCCTATTCTTCCCCATATGCAATAATGGCGTGATTTTAATTGCTTATGTGCTCCCCAATTTTGGCCATACCCTCATTTCTGACCTTATTGACATAGAGACTTTGAATCACTTTCAAACTCCTTTTAATGACATATTCTACAATGTCAGATAAAATTTAGTCTCACTTTCCCACCACCCGCGGAGGGGATACAAGTTTCCCATTTATACTAGGCTCTCGTTTGTTACCTATAGGACCTAGAGACTTTAAAATGCTTTCAAATGAAAGCTCATCAAGTTCTCCATCTGAATCCATGAAAGTTAAAATCCCCGTACTTTTCATCCCATAAGGTGGGTCGCAATACCGTTTCCATACTTTTCCCCCACAATTTTAACCACTTTATCATTTCTGGCCTAATTGACATAAAGACTTCAAATTCATTCTGATGACATCTTTTACAATGTCAGATGAGACTTACCCCACGTCCTATAACGTATTCCCTACGATGTTCTGAACTGAAAAAGTTTCTTGTGCATTTAATCGAAAAAACTTTCAAAAAATGACAAATGAACATTTATCACACCTAGATTTCAATATTATGGGCTGATAAATTGCTATATGGATACAAATATTGTATATACGAAACAAAACAACGCTCAAAGTCGCAATCAAGAAATATTTTCTCTACCTTTATCCCCCAAAGTGAGCATCTCGAATTATGGCAACACCATCAACATCATACGCGGTGGTTTTAAATACGTCGCAGTAATAGCTAGTTGGTGTTACTTTCCGTCGTCAGGAGGCCTCAAATTCCAGAATATTTCTAATATAGTGGAAAAGAAAAACATGCCTCATAGAATTTTTTATTCGGATAAATACCAAGATGATAAGTTTGAATACAGGTATGAATTTTAGGGCTCATCCTGCAATGTTTGTGTCTAAGTTGAAAACATGGCGGATTGACTATGTTCGCATGATACTTCATTTTTCATTTAAAAAGAATGCACGAAATGTTTTAATTGAGTGTTTAAATTAGCAGAAAATTATTTAATGATATAGAAGCGGCTAAGATTTCTTGCTCGTTTTGATTACTTTTGATTGAATGGACCATTAATTTGTTTTGGATTAGTCTATGTACTTAAATGATCAAAGTTTTAAATAATTTTGTACACTCTATTAGTAAAGCGTTGTAATATAGTAGTATAATATGTGTTCATCATTATTTGAAGCCTAGTTTCTCTATTATTTTGATAAATTTGTTGTTGTCCCCTCATGGGGCATAGAATAGGGTTTAGGGTCAGGCTCATCTATCCTATGCTGTGGAGACTGGCATTCTCAGTGGCCATTATTATGTTGCCTCAGCTTTAGTCAGGCATACAGAATTTCTATTTTTCATGCCTATTTTGCTTGTTTCCATTTTGATGCCTTTTCACTGATTACTCATTATTTTTCATCCTTTTTCTTCCTAATTTGCTGTTTTTATGTGTGAGAGTCTGTACCAGGAGATCTTATGTGGGAACACACTTTATGCATTAATTCACTGTTTGCCAAAGTTCATACTAAATAGTGCCTTATTTTTGGTCCAAGACAGTTACTGAAGTGCTGCTATCTTCACTGTTACCACTACAGATTATTACAGAATAAATTTGATATTTGATCAATTTTTTAATTTCAAAGTACTAATATGAAGGTGTGATATATAATTCATAAAGTGTGTAAAATTATCTGAATCAGCATTCCTAGTTTGTTTGATTTTATGTGGGATGTTCAAATTGTAAAATTTTTTCATCATGACTTGAAAAAATACATACTAAAAGAATTGAAATCCTGATAGGATTGCATTTACTTTACTGCACTGAGTGTCCTATTCATCATATAGCCTTAATTGTCATGTCATTGAATAGATAGGAATATTTTCTAATTGGGAAAAAATATTTTTGAAAGAGTTTAAACTGTGAATAAGTTACATTACAAAATATTAAAACCATTCTCTTAATAATACAAGGTAATAATGTAAACTATATGTAAAAAATTAAGAGACCAAAAAATCACACATTCTGAATACCAGTATAATTGTGTAAAAAATCAAACCTATCTTAAGATTTTAACCTGAACTAAAAGGAAGCGTGGGATGTGACCAGAGTAAAACACAGGTTCTGTACTATGAAGTAATCTTGCACAATTTTTTCTGTCATTAATCTTTTGGAAATTACTTTCTGACATTCTCAAAAAAATGTCCCATCCAATGATACCAGGTGAAGGCTTGATATGGAATCAAAAATCGGTGCAGTAGAGTAAATATTAACAACTTATTGTAGTTTCTAGAGGTCTATGAGGTCATTTTGTTTGCAGAGAGACTTTCAGGAGTAATTATGTATTGGTGGTAATCTTTATTGATTAACGGGCTCATGTTTTATGTAATTTTTCTGGGATTGAAGAATTGCCAAGTTTTGAATTACATCCTGGCTTGGCTGCACTGTTGGTGGGGCAGAATGTCTGTTTGGCGGCAGGAGCTGTGCAGTGATGACTTGACACCTTGGTTGTTTAGAATGATATATTTGTGCAAGTAGCCTCAGGAACGTAGGATAGGCAATAGGATGAGGTTAGTTAGGTTGGTCTATTGTGTGCTATGGAGACTGTAATTCCAAGAGGAACACTGTTTCTAACCTAATTCATGCAATTCATTGAAATTAGCTCCATACCTAATAGTTTACCATCTAACTTGATCAACAATATGCATAAGATTATGTAAAAGATCATAACAATGAACAATTTACCAACATATGTAGAGAATTTGTTACAGTACACAAAGGGCCTAGTTAAATAAGGGCTTGTTTTGTTAAGTATGCTTGCCTGCAACAAGAGCCAGTGGGAAATTGAAATTATGGGAGTAAGTGAAAATTTGAAATGCTTTGTAAGCTTTAGTTATTGTTGAGTTGAGAATATGAAGACTAGCATTGCATGATTTCTTTTGCAGACATGTAGTCCTGCCTAAGGACATGGTGAGCCTGGTGCCCAAGACCCACCTGATGAGTGACAGCGAGTGGCGGGGCATTGGTGTGCAGCAGAGCGAGGGCTGGGTGCACTACATGATCCATGAACCTGGTGAGGCTGTGGTCCTGTGCACCACAGTGACGGTATAATGTACCCGCCAGTTGGTAGCCGATAATGCGTATAGTATATCTATGTTTTTATCTAAAATATATGTCAGAAGATCATTTCATTTGGTCTAATTTAGTTGACCCGTGTGAATTTGTTGCTGTTTGGTACTTTTCACATGGAATGATTGTGACCTCTTTCTAGTCATTTTTTTCATCACTTTGAGACAGATTCTTGGGAACATTGGCCTTTTAGTTATTGTTTTATCATACTTTTGTGATAGTTTTATTGCTGAGCTATTTAAATACCTCCTTCCTGCAGCGTTGTGAGCCAAAGAGCGAGTCGGTTAGGTGCAGTGCTGGGGAGTGTAAATTCAGTCAAGGTCCCTATCATCCCAATGGGGCACTGAAAGATCTGTCTACAGAATTGCAGAAAGTGTGTTAACTTGTGTTTAAAAGGGGTTCGGTGACGAGATCTAATTAAAAATAGACTTCCTCCTGAAATATTAGGGTGAATTCGTAGTAGTCCAACAGCGAGATCAGTGGAGGCATAGGTTCGGCATCAGAATTTAGACTTAACAGGATTCAAAATTCTTAGATTCACATGGAAATAATTGATGGTAATTTAGAATTATTTTATAGATCCTAATTTTCAACTGTCCGGTCCAGCTGGAATATTGTCGATCGCCTCATCTGATGCTACAACACGCGTGATCTCTGCACAGGTGAACGTGCACCAATCTGTACACTGTCGGCAGACAACTTCCCAGTTTTGTTACTGTGATTTTTCTTGGCCTTCTAAATTAAAGCACAGGCTCAGACCATCCTTTTGGTCAAAAGTAGTCCCATTAATGAATGCGTGGCGCAACGGGTGCTCATATGTTGGCAGCTGCTATGATTATTATCGATAAGGTACGAAAATCTGCCTGCGTAATGTTGCCAACATGTTTCAGAAATTGACGTTTGGTCGAAAACCTAATCTTCTAAATGAAAAGAAATACTAGGTTGCTGTAAAAATCTATTCATACACTCAGACCACCTGTTACGTTTTAGTCGAAACCATCTGGTCTGAGTGTATGAAAAGATGATTTTTGATCGCGGCTCTCGTATTTCTTTTCATTTTGCTAACATATTATTCACGCGTGAAACAACCAATTATACTTTTTACATGTTTTTTCGAACATATGTAGAGGGTGCAGGTGCCTCGGGGGGTTTCAGTGTGGGAAAAGCACTCTGCCGTCAATGGGTGGGCAGCTGAAAGCCCAGGGCTTGGCTGCCATGTGTGGGGACCCGCGTGAGGTCTTTTGACTCCATACTCTCCTTATGGTAAGCTTCAATGAGCAAGAAACGTCTTGCAACGCTGCGTAGCACCGCTTGACTGATCTCATTTATGACTGCAGAATAATGGTGGCTTGTGGAAACTGTATACTTCATTGTTATGATGATACAAGGAATCGGTTCATTCTTACAATAGAAGACCATCAGCGCGTTATAGTCTGTCCTATTGAAGCGTTAGCAAATCTGCCTAGCTACTACTGCTGTTCAGAATAGAAGGGATGTCTCGAGTCATGGCAGACATTAGACTTGCAGTTGCTCTAGAAGTGACGGCGCCCGAATCAGCCGAGACCTCGAAGGCAATTGTCGTGTTGTGGTGTTCGGGCCAGGTTGCACCAGTCAGTGCTGGTACCGCTTCAATCAATGCACAGTCAGTTATATTTCGTGCTGACCGTGGTATTCAAATCAGGGTAAAGCTTGTGCCTTCGGACTTGTACGAAGTAGGATCACAAGTATGTTCGGCACGTCTTTTGTACTCGATTGATTTTTGTACGAAAGTTAGTTTTATGTGTAAATATGAGCAATGTTACGTGTGAATCTCGAGGCATGACGGCACTGCATCTTGTTGCAGAGCCGCACATCCTGCTGTTCCGGCGCCCCATCACCCAGACGACGACCGCCAGCAAGAAGTGATGCCATGCTGAGTGCTGCCCGCTTCTGCATTGTTTTAGACCATCTCTTTGTGTTGTTTTACGTCTCTTACTTGTGTCGTGCCGAGATTTTAGCTTACATTTCCTGTGTTAGTCAAGTCTTTGAAACCCGTATTAAAATGGATAGCGTTGTTATTTATTTTGTAGGTCAACCTATAACGTGAATGTTTTCAAAGAGACGGGTTGGAAGCGGTATGTGAACGTGTACAAACTACGGTACCCTAGTGTCGTTTTCCTGGTTACAAATAAACTATTTAGACTATTACGGCTCTCCTCAACACCCTGCAGGACTATGTCCCTCTTGCAACTGAGCCTGCCGGGCCAGCGATCGAGGGATGTCCTCTGGATAGTTCACGAGGCTGTCACGCTGGTCAGGGGCAGCTCTCTGGCCCTCAGCCTAGCCGGGTAGACGAGCTCACTTCATTGCTGCTGCTGCTGCTGTAGCACGCCCCGCCACTTCCCTGCGTTGGTCTCTTAACTCGTAATTGAACCTTCGTGTGGCGCAAGTCGTAGCGTGCTCGCCTTCGTGTCAGGAGGTCCTGGGTTCGATATCACGGGTATAGTCTCCCTTGGTCAATTAGGATTTTTACTTGGAAAGTAGGATTAAGCGCATAGTTCACAGCAGTACACCGGCGTGGCCTGCAGCCAGGCGCCCGGACTCGATTCAAGGTGCCCAAGAGGTGGCGACGAGTGGACTTGTGCCCCGGCGGTGAGTGTGGAGGCCGACTTGCACCTGAGCACGCACGTGCTGTCCGAAGAAAAGTTCTTTTTTGAGGAAGCGAAGTAAAATTGGATTTACATCGCACACTTCACTGCAAGAGGAAGTTGTTCTTTTTATCATGGGTAAATACAAATGTATTAGCCGGAAATTAATGTTACTGAATGCTTGACTGGAACGCGGGTGTGAAACGCGTTATTTGGTAACTTAGGCTAGCGAAACCATGTCCCTAAAGCAATTCAGTTAAATTTGTTCGAAATAAAGGTTAAAGGTCATGAAACCATCCATCTCGAATTGACAGCACGGTATCGTAGTGAGACCTGGCCCAAACGCATGAAATATATGCATTCAGTCAACTAGGCTGCAGCGAAATGCACTCCTCTCCGGTGTAAAGAATTTCGAATGCAGATCCACATTAACGTAGTGGCTGAGTAATGAACACTTCCCAGCGCCTAATAAGTTTTCTGAGGCTGCTAGTAAATGCTGAGAAGGTTGTCTTGCGTTCGTTTTCAAATGATTAAAATAAAATTCCCAAACCAACAAACCTCTCCATCATTTAGAAACTCAGACGCACAACAGACTTTGCTAGAGATGATGCAGTCACTTCGTAACAACATGGTGGCGTGTAAACAAGGAGCGTTCTTAATTCGACAGTAAATAAATTTTACATTTTAAAGAACAATGAAAATTATAAAAAAATAATTTAAAAGATTTTAGACTCTCATCGAGAAAAGTGTTCGAACAGCACAGAGAGAAGTTGTCGCCATTAAAACCGTAAGGGCATGGCGGCCGTTCGTCTCACGGAACTGTAATTAAAATATTCTAGATTGTAAAGGAGAGAAATAAAACGCTCAAGAACATAATTAAACTTATGAAGTTCGCTGCAATGATTGGTACATTTGCCACATTCTCGAGAACTGTGGACCAACATGAAACATCTCTTCCAGGTAATATCTTAGCTAAATCTATTGAATTGCACAAGTAGTATCCACTTAACATGAAAATTACATTTTAACCGAAAATATAAACCGCAAGCCTACAGACCACATTGGCTGGACAGACGACCTACAACGTTTGTCTTGACATTTCAAGACAGGAGACGAGCCACGGCAGGAGTGAGGGGCTCCGGGTCTGGCGGGTGTGCCCTTCCAGGCACAATGGGGCGACCGACAATATTCAGGCACGTCACGAAGGGAAGTTATCGGACAGCTTGATACGGAAACTATTCTTGTAACTATAATGCAGCTGTTGTGATGCAAGTGCAAATCGGAGTTGATTCTTACCTTACGACATGTAAAAATTACACACAGTAAAAATACTAATGCATGCATACCAAACTAAGCGAACTAGCAAAGATGCTACAAATGCAGATTTATCCAACTGGAGTAGTACAACAACAAGTCTTTGATATGATACGCTGAAATTGGAAAGAATTTAAAACATCAAAAACACGAGTCATGGAGAACGAGTCTCTGTAGCTGACGTTGACAAAAAGTTGAAACATTTTCGGGTTTGTTCAGACCAAGTAACAAAGTTTCGGCCAAGTTCTCGAACATCGTTCAGAATTACTCCTAAAATCACCCCCTGCAATAAAACATTCAGGCTCTGTACGAGTACAGGAGGCACGTCTGCACTGCGACCATCAAGTGGGTAGTGCACTACAAGTGCAACACACACCACCAGCTCAAGACCAGGCGCGGCGCTGACTCCTCAGTCGTCGAGGCTGACATCGCTGTCGTCACCGCCGGCAGCAGCGGAGGAGCGAATACATGAAGCGGGCACG
>VOMN01113957.1:0-10067 GCA_014899125.1 Orchestia grillus | reverse complement strand
GGGTTGGACCGCCATAGGTAGCGACAAACTAATCGCTACACTACTCATAATTTCTATTACGTTTTTTATCAGCTGCGCTGACTGATAAAATGGTTCTTAGTTCTCATTTTTATTTAAAATGTTGCAATTGATGCTCGTTTTGATGCAAACGAATTGCTTTTCTAACTGATAACCGATGTCCATGGTATTTACTATTATTCGAATAGGCTTTTGTGCTCAAGAGAGAAAGGTCCAGAAGAGACAATATGTGAAATTATGTCTCCTGTTCACTGATGGTTCTTAAAAGTGGAACAAATTATTCTATTGGAGCTCAAGAGATAAGCGTTACACTTTACGTTTGCATCTCTGCAAATGTCCGAGAGCCGTTCGTTTCCTTTCTTGATTTTAACTGAACGATTGCACTGCAACACGAGAGCGAAAATGAGCACTTCATTTTCTTTAATGAGGCAATAATCAATGAAGTTTTAGGCATATTAAGACTGAAGTGTGCACTTAGACCGTTGGTTGTTTCAGTCTGTGAGCGCTATACTGCGATCATTGTCAAAAGATGGCCGAGCTGCCTGAATAACCTTTGTCATGCATTCATTTTTTCCAAAATATAACAAGATTGAATGAAAAGCTATATTTGCCTGAAAATTATCAAGCGAATCCCACCAGCACGATTATCTAGAGAGCACAGCGATATTAACGTAGCTGTTACTCTGCTGTTCAGCGACACGCGTAGTCATTACCTTCAGCAAAGCGAGAACAACCGCCACATATCACAGCACTGCTGGTTATGTCGTAATTTCTCTGACTGATATCCTTAGCTTCACAATATTTCGTGCAAGTTGAACAGTCCCACAGAAACTTGCTCTATCACCGCCAGGAGACTTGTAATGTTCGCCAGGAGGGACTTTAGCCAACGCATGACATTCATACTAAGCGCTAATTTTCTCTCTCTCTGGCCGCTGCTCTGGTGGAGTGCCCTGACTTTTTTCTCTGCTTCGTGTGCACCGATGAAAAGTCTTCCTTTTTCGCCATGCTATTTTGGTCAAAAGAGGTCGACTTGGCATGTAAATACATGCATATTTTCTCCACCGAACTTAAGTCTCTCTCATTATTAGTATCCCTTTTTTTCTATTAAAGTAATGTTCCCAACTTACATAATACCTGTCACAAAATAGCAACAAAAAACAGGCAGTAGAGAGCTCTTAAGAAATTTTGAAATCCAAGTGATTAATTATTATTGAACGTAGAAAAATTACTTCTCCTGATATAGGGTTTTTCCTAATATTAGCTCTATGACTTCTGTTGAATATCGAAAAAAGGCCAGTAGTTGTATGTAAGCTGATGAGTAGTTCTGTCAATTCATTTTAAAATTATTTCACTACACCTCAGCGGTGAATTTCCAATCTCAAACTATGAAATTACTGTGAATATTTACTGCAGAGTTTTAGGTCAGAATTTTTTTCTGCTTTATCACAACTAGAAAATTTCAAATGGATGAGAGCGCTCGGATTTTTTCGGAAAATCGCTTCTACCGTGGTTAGATACGCAGCATTCTTCAGCTTACTCCCAACAAGATGACATTGGCAGTGGCAATGCAAATAAACAAACAACACAATTGGTCCATTTATTAAATTTGGGTACTCATTTTGTTCCCACAGAGTTGCATTTTCTACTTTCGTGTTATGTATTTCTTATCAAGAAGTCAATATGAGCATTGATGTGTCTATCTGTACTGAAATAGTTATAGCTAAAATTGTTCATTTTCTCTCAAAGGTTTTCTTTGAAGTCAAAGAAAATGTTAGCATTGCAGGGGCATCTTTCCAAGATAAAAAATGAGCTACCAAACTTCCACTAGACTCGTAGAAAATAATCTACGGTGTGTACTCCCAGGATTTAAGTTACTTTGTAGTCTTTGAGGCACCACTGTTTTGATGAGAAAAAATTATTATTTAATTGTAGGCTGTTTCACTTATTTCTAAGCCTGTACCATTAGATCTTGAAAAATGACACCGAAATTCTCTTTTATTTTTAATGCGTTTGGGTTCTACTCGTAAAAAAGTGTTTCTCTAGAGAAGAACGCCACGAATGAACCTCTACACACGTTCATAACGAAATTATTATATAAGAAGCAAGTGAATGTTCCAATTTAATGCCATTAATTCATCTATTGCAATTATATTTTCTAAATGCTACTGCTTAATAATTACTTCGAAACTTTTATCCTGAAAGGTAACATAATATCCTCCTTAGCCAGACTAAATCGTTTAGAACTTGATGTCATTAATCTACTAAGCTGTTTTTATAAATTTCTATTACTTTGCATGTCTCGTTTTTACATAATGAGTCACTAAGTTATGAGAATGTTAAATAAGGAACTTCGCCCTGGGACGCTATGCTCGTGAAAAGTATCCTCCCATCCCACCTTCAAACATAACTGTTCCATGCCCTGCCCTACTCGAGCTGGTGAGACGCTCCAGCTCCGCTTTGTAGGACCGAAAAAAGCTTCAACTGACGCCCTTTTTCTAATTTTTCAGGTTCAGGATGAGACTAGCAGCGCTTCTCCTCGGCACCGTCCTCGTCCTTGGTGAGTACCAGAGCACTGGCGCTAGCATTCGCACGCGCTGAGGAGGGCTTTGACCATTCAGCTTAAAGGGTCTAACTACTCAGCTTAAGAGTCAAAGGGTCATTCAGCTTTGACTATTCAGAGAAAATCCCGAGAAGATTTCTTGATATATCTTAAAATATGTATTTCCCTAATTTTGAGTCCCTTATTACAAACTGAATCTTAGTAGTTCTTCGAACTACTAAGCCGTTTTATAATAGTCTTCAAGGAAAATATTCCTTCTTAGGGATTTATTTTCCACGCTGAAAAGGAAAGAAATCTCTTACAGATTAGGGTGAATTCATCTGCAGAAGTGCGTACACAATTTTATGTTTTCTTCTTATATCTAAAACGAAAGCGTCAGCGCCTTATCCGATAATTCTCTCGCGCATAACTTTTGATGCATAAATCAGATATCCAAATCGTCGTTCATAACGGTTTGCAAGTCTCATTTTTCCCAAAATCCATCACTGCCTTCCCTGTCACACTGAGCGGTGATTTTATGCATGCAGTCCGTCACATTACGCGACGTCTTCTCGCTCTCGGGAGAAATTATCAGGAGGCAACCACGTGCGGGGATCAGGGGGCAGCAGGACTGTTTGGCATGCGGGGCCTGTGCTTTTCATTCCGCTGGGACTTTGAAAGTTCACTGCTCCTAATTGCTGTACATAAATGAATGATAATAGGCCTTTATTAACTGCTAAATAGCAGGCGAAATTGATCTCTTTTTCACACGTTCGATGTTTTAGTAATGAATCAAAGTACAGTAGCTGATATTACTTTAAGGCTGATACTCAGAGGACTCTTTAAGTTTGAATGACGATGAGAAAGTATTTTAACCTGTGTTCGAGATGTTTTGAATTAGGCTTCCAAGTCGGAGTACCGCATTTCCCAATTTCAACAAGAGTTATGCCGGAAACTGTAGAGTTGCGTTTCTGTACCGGAAACTTTTGGCTTTTAAGGGACCCAACGCCTACAAGTTGGGATTGGAATGAATATCAGCCTCACAAATTTACATGATCTTATTTTTCCAGCAGTCCAAATCGGGCCACTTTTGAAACACGAAAGAAGAAACTGAAGTGAAACTAATTTTTTGTGCAGACTGTTATCACAGAGATCAATAATTTCGTCGGGAAAATTTCAATTTGATGAGACGCATTTGTTGCAATTTAATTCTCATGCTACCGTCATGAAACACTGAGCTAAATATTTGCACTTTTTTCCTAAAATAATTGTACGCAAGCGGGTTGCTGCCACTCGAGGGATGACAGGGCGCGAGCTTGTGAATTCTGCGAGTTCACTTTTGGTTCCTCGACTCACGCCTGATGACGTGTGACGTAGTCAGGTAAATTTTTCGGTGACCCACGTTTTTTTGATTTCGGATGTCTGCAATTTTCTCTCTTCTTTGCAAGAACAGGACTCTGAAGAGAAGGGGCTGATGAAATGTCTATTCCATATTTTACTGCATGAAAATTTGAGAAGTATATCGACGTCATGATGATCATTTTTATTCCCCTTTTCCCCCGAAAAAAAGAGTTTTCTAAAAAAAGTTTTAGAAAATATACAACCTCAGTTGTGATTGCATTTCTGCCAAAAAGTCAAATGTCGGCAGCTATCTCTCTGCCCAGGCAGCTGTAGCCAAGCACTCCTTCCTCCTAGCAGGTCTGCAATTAACAAGCGCAGAGTTTACCTCTGCTCTTATAAAGACAATGACGTTAAAGCTGGACAAACGAAAAATTATACTACTCTGAGAGAGCTCAAACAAAATGTTTGCAATGCTATTTAAGCCAAATGCCCTTTTTCTCGTAGTCATCAAGACTTTCTAGGGTTTATTAAGTCGACGTTAATTACCGTTTCTGAAAGTACTCATATTGAGAGGAAGATATAAAGGTAAATAGAGCAAATTTAGCGACAAAAGTGTCTCCTTTCACTTTCCCCCTCATCATTTTGCTTCTAATTAATATACTCTCTGCTCATTATTTTGCAAGTAATTGGAAAACCGTGTTTTCCGATTGATGTTGCAACACAGGGATAAAGACGATTTAAATTTACTGTTTACTACTGGTTTATTCTCCGACGAGTTCTTTAAAACACTCAGAGACTACTATGTGGGATACGAGAACGTGGGATGAACGACGAAAAATATCATTAATCATTAATGATAGTATACACTGCAGAAAAAGTATCAAAAACAGAGTTAATAATTTTCTTTCATCCCGGTTCGATGGGACTTCATAACTAGATCGAAAACCAATACTGGCAGCGCTCGATGCTAGCAAGTTCATTATGCATAATTTGCATTGCGCTCGCTGGAGGCTGTGCGGCAGGTCTCCGCGTACTCCGCTCGTCCTCTGTGCTAGCTGCTGTTGCGTCACGTGAACACGTGCACCTACGATGAGTGCGTGACATGTGCACCTACGATGTGTACGTAGACACGTGCACCTACGATGTGTGCGTGACACGTGCACCTACGATGTGTGCGTAGACCCGTGCACCTACGGTGTGTGCGTAGACACGTGCACGTAAGATATGTGTGTGGCCATGTGCCGATGTGTACCCGCAGGAACTTCCGTGTCCTCAAAAAGCAGTCGCGTCTCGTAAGTGGGGCGCTGTAGTTTTCGTCCAGTTATGAGTTACACGTGATAGATAAAAGGGAATTTTGATCGCTTAAAGATTAGTTATGCACATTAGATGTTTAGTAATTTGTTTGAAAAAAGGAAATATTATGCTTGCTGGCGACCAAAGAGCGAGATTCAGTAGCATTCACTAGGGCATCCAAGTCAAGTGAACTACTTTATTCTAATGCGCTCCACATTTCTCTTGGCGCTCGGATTCTTCTCTCATCAAAGTCAAGCGAGCAAATGTATTTCCTCGCTTCATTTCAGCCTTGTGTTGTCTTAGTATTTGCAATGCACGAGCTCTGTTATTTTTTCATGACTGTTTCCACTGAGAGATTAAACGAACTTATTGATTAGAGCATTAAAGAGCTCCCTTGCAGCACTCTGTCGAGCGCTTCTAGCGAGCTGAAATGGCGTACCAGCCGAGCTCCAGAGACCCGTGCGTCAGTGTTTCTAGCGAGGCGTTCTGCCGTCAACGTACAGCAGCACTCCGCCTTCTCCCATCGGCTGCTACTGGCTAAAGTGCATTACCGAGCTTCTATTCTTTCATGCGAGTGGCATGAGGGCTTTAAAAAAGTTATTCCTGCTTACGTATGATTGAGATGTGTGTGTTTTGACGTCATCTTATGACGCACGATACTGAAGTTCTTCCATTAAAATGGAACGAATCAGTGATAATTCTCTTCGGAATAAAAATTATATAGCCTTTGAGCACCTCCACGCCAAGAATGGTACGTTACAGAAGCCAAAATTGCTAGAAGAATCGTAATGAGAAATTTCTCCAAGTATTATATATTTCAATATCAATCACAACTATATGCCTGTTCAAACCTCAAGTTCATCTTTGTTACTAGGCATAGTTGACTAGTTTAGCGGCATCTTTGCTACGACTAGGTTACCAAACAATGCACAGCTGTCTCCAGAGTCTTTTTTCAGTTGAATTAACTCGGTGATAAGGTACAGTCATATGTAGGGCGTTATCTCAGCACTAAAACCCAATGCATTGCAGTTAGGAATTACTAACGTATTATTATTAGCAAGGAATACTGGAGCCGACTAGAAATACATAAGCTCGTTTACTTCTATTTTGTACCGGAAGACCCAGCAAAAACTTCCGTAACTTCACGGCCGCATTTCCTACGACATATGCGTATACTTATACGACCGTAGTCATGATTTTATTCAACACATGCATATACATATATGACCGAAGTGCTGATTTTACTGCATCCGGAAGTTACACGCTTGTACATTAAAAATCGAATCATGTCGTCTTATGTTTGCTTGAGGTGTCGTAGATACTGCGGTGACGTTCGGGCAATTTTTCTGCGTAACCCAGTTTGTGGACAACAGTACTTCAGTGGAGAGGGAGCTGAGGAGCCTCTTCTGCTGTCAGTCATGTGCTCATTCTCTGAAAAAGATATCCAACTGCATTGGACAAAAATGCATGCGTATTGTAAATATTGTGCTGTTTTTCTCGTGTAATTCTAAGCGGTGAGAAAACTGGGTCAGTAATTTTCTAGAGCATATGTGATCATGACACCTTGTGTAAAGACTCCACTGATTGTCTTGCATGCACCAAAACTGAGTCGTGTCTCCCTTGGACAGAGAAGCTAAGCGATTGTGTAATTCGTTACCCCCAGAAAATATGCCTTGTTTGCCATGCCGTGCTCCTCTCGATACTAAGTCACTAGTGAGAGGAACTACCTGTATTTTTTCTCATCGACCATTGCGGTTACTATTGAGATTTGTTAATTATTTCTGATAATGTTGATTAGTTATCCCTAATGATTCATTCAAAAACTCTTTTGAGCAGCGTGAAATCCTTCTGCTGCGTGCTCAATTTGAGTGAAATTAAAAAATATGAGTGAAAATTTGATCGACGATGCATTACTTGAAATTGAAATGAATATTGAACAGGTAACTCGCTAGCCGGAAGGTACACGACCAATTAACTCGACAAGAAATGCAGCTTTCACTTCCGAAGGTCACGGGATCAAACCATCCAAGTTGTGAGGCGAAGCAAACCGTTTCGGTGAAGTTTGATGCATATTTATGTGTAGTACGGGACTTTTCTCATGCAAAATACGCCTGATGAAATTTAGTGCAGATGCTTACGCATCGTTTCCGCGCACCCTCGTTGTAAGTAATTGGACGTAACGTCTCGTCCATCTTTTTACGCTCCTGTTGCGTAACCTTGAGCTTCGAAGTGGGCTTTAATTACTTGAAATTCTCAGCTATCCTGCTTTGATGTAGGATCAGCTAAGCTTCGCGTACGAGGCCCATGAGAAGAAAATTGTAGCTTTCACAAAGTGCTTCTTCGCCCCCGTGACACAGTTCCAGCACCTTCCCCCTCCTCTCCCCTTCCCGCCCCCTACACACACACACACACACACACGCACACGCACTCCGTGACACACTTCCGTCCAGTTGGTGCCGCACAAAGTGCTCCCCTCGCGTCACAGTCGGAGCTCAATTCTCTGCCTGATTTGCCTGCAGTCCTGCCTCCATTTCAGCCCCAGCGTTAGTCACAAACGGCGCATTTTAGCGAGCGACTTGCAGGCGGCACAAGGGGCAGCAGCTCCCCGCACGCCCTCGGTAAAGCGAGGCCTCAGCTTCGCTTTTGTGGCCAAATGTATTCGACGGATTTTTCGTAACGAATTTCCCATTGCTCAACACTTGATGCTCGTTCTTTTCCTCCTCCTGCGGACTGAGAAACGTCCACAATGTGTTCGTGTGGTGTTGCTACGTTAAAGTATCATTTAGTGTCCGTTGGGCTCTATTTCTACAAGGACGAAGTAAAAATGAGGATAGACTCTCTCGCTATTTGCCCTTGAAAAAATTCGAATTGCTCAGCATGGAGTCCCGAGACTCATCGCTCGTTGTATAAAAAATTCATTTTGCATAATTTTTCCACGTGAATGTTGCAATTTCATTCTATTTTCTATATTTAATTTATTTTTATTTATTTATTCAAACATCCTATTCTAAATTGTTTGGCAAGAGTTTTTCGACGTGGATGCTACAGTTTCATTCCATTTATGTGTAGTTATTCTTGTATCTATCTTGTCAAGCACAAAAGAATAAAGTAGGAAAACATTGTAAGCTGCCGTAGTATGAACAACAATAAAGCGGTAAATGAATTATTTGTATTTTGTTGCAATAAATTATAAATCAAACTGCATTTACATTTCTGAGTTGTACTTAAATTTTACTCTCGGAACTCATCCTTCACACATCGAAAGAAATCCCCTTGATCTTCTTCCGTCTTGGAACTCCAAGTTGGTGCGGACAAACCTGCCAACAGCGACGCTGGAGACCGAGGAGACCAAAGTACTCGTGCTGCGATGAAGACCTCGAGCGAGTTGTGGCTGGCAGCTGTTGTCGTCCCTCGCTTGGCATCATCGAGTGCCCCGCTTGGTATCATCGAGTACCCCGCTTGGTATCATCGAGTGCCCCGCTTNAGTGCCCCGCTTGGTATCATCGAGTGCCCCGCTTGGTATCGTCGAATGTCCCGCTTGGGTCTCCATCTGCTTAGTGCCCAGCTCCGCTTGCAAGAGTCTAGGTTTGTTTTGTGGTGAGCCGGACGTTTCTGATGAATCCATTTAGGATTTCTACTTCGTAGTCAATAGGAGGACGTTGGAAGTGAAATAGTTGAATAAGTTAAGCTGTTAAATTGTTAAGTAAGTCTTTAAATAAATTTTTTGAGGTAGAGTTCGGTAATTCAGTAAAATGTGTTGCTCACCGAAATCAAGCATGGAGCTCTTCTGAATTCGCTTATTTCTAACTAAAATGTCCATCTGTAATTATTCCTTCGCAGAGAGTAGAAAGTAATTTAGGGTAAAATTCTCAGCTATTTTTGTGTGAATGAGTGCGTGTAAATTAAGTTGGATTCAGAACTAGGCTTTGGTTGATACTTACACCTCATGTTCCTTGAAGTCAAACCTCAATCCCTGGTTTTTGTGAGGAATTAGAAAAGCGCGATCGAAATAATGCGACTGTTCGCAGTCGGGGGAAGCTAGCTCAAGTTTGTGCTTGGTGCCAAATTTGAAACATTTATTGCAAGCGAAGCCTTTGCCTATTGATTACTTCGAAATAATACAATACTTGTGTTTCGATGACATGGTTATTGTAGTAATAGTTCTAGTTGAGATCTTTACTTTTCGATGACCTGCATGCGATGTTAAAAATATTTATTAGAGAAGTTAAAGCAGGAAGAAACTCATCTAATGCGAATAATATTATTTGTGGTTCACAGTACTCTTACCAGTTTGGCACTTCACGTTTTGGTGCTGCTTTATTCATAAAAACTACATTAAGCAAGCCGGTTTGTAATATTATGTGGTTCTAGTTCAGGTAGCATGTATGGCAGGGCTGGTCAATAGGGCAGAGAGCACGGTTTTACCGACGCAAGTCATTTCTGCCCCACTGCAGCACTCGGTACACAGTCCACCAGGCTTGCAACTTGTCCCTGTGATTCCATCTTAATTTGAAAACGCGTTTTTCACTACTTGCATTGAGTGTTGTAATTGCATCATTATTTATGCTCCAGCAAAAATTTTATTCAAAACTTGTCCGCAGTAATCTGTTGGGAGACTATTTTGAAGTCACACTTGAGCCTCTAATGATTCTTCTTTATTTCCAAACAAGTATTCAAATCAAAGAAAATAATTCATTCACTTTAGTCCCAATGAACCGTAATCATCGTGCGGTGGAAAAGGCCTTATTTAATTACTGAGTGAGGTGCGATGAGTTTTGAATTACTGTTCTATGCTATTTCTGAACAGTGTACACAGTTACAAAAAAGCATGTGTATAAATTTGATCAGCAAGCTGCGACTATTACTTCGGAGAACT
>VOMN01113952.1:0-25932 GCA_014899125.1 Orchestia grillus | reverse complement strand
ATATGAAGGCGGGTAAGCAGGGCCGGGCAGTATCTAGGTCGAGTGCTGAAGCAAGCAAGCGGCCACACACAAGCAACGCGAGATTAGTAGAACCCAAGGGAACACAACCTCTCACCGTGACTGCACACTGCACACTCAAATGCATACATTAAATTTTAGGGACACATTGACCGTTTCTTCGCCAAAACAACGTTTCAGGTTTTAGACAGAAATGTTCTCTTTGTTGTTGACTAGTCGGGAATTATTCCTACGCCTGGTTCGTAAAATCCTTGAAAATTGTATTGCTGTTTTCATGGCAGCAGCAACATCGAGTAAAAGTAATTTCAAAATAAAAATAATCTCCAGAACACAACAGGTAAGATGAATGAAGTATTACAGATAAAAATCTTACAACAAGTGGATTTCCTGCCTACGGTGAAAATAGTTTCAAAAGTTATGCAGTAGGTCTTCGTCAAATTCTTTTCGAAAAAAATCTAGCTAAAGTTGTATACGCGAAATACCATGTAAAGATCGTAAACATATGAAGAACGTTATGAGAAACGACATTTTTGTTGTTCGACTGAGCTACAATACCGTGGCAATGGTTTCATATATCCTAGTATTTATATTTTTTCGAGATCCAATAAAAAGTCAACCATGTTTTACTTATTCTTTCTCTAAAACTAAGTAGCCTCGCTGGTGTAAAATTTTTTCTGAAGTGCTTCCCATTGTACAAATTATAAGCTTACAGGCTATTTCCAACAATTTTTAACTCAGTTGATGCTCAAAAGGCCGTTGTCTCTATCGAATGATGAGCTAATGCACTGGACATCAAACTCCAGATCAGGCAGTAAGCGATACATCGGACAAAAGCAGGCTCCAAATTGGCACAAGCCTTGCGCTGGAGAGCCTCAGCAATTAGTGGCGGCAGGGCTGTTGAACCAAGGTTGATTCCCTCGAGCCTCACGTCTGACTATGTTTTCGAAACTGTTTCACCCGAAACATGAGTGTTTTTTTAAAGGCATTTGTGCTTGTCTCGAATTTCTAGTGTGTTTTTAATTTTTTCATATGCCGAATTAGAGCTAGGAGTCACCTCAAAAATACGCGGGATAGAGGCAAACGATTTCTACTTTCACTTTATTAAAGTGACAAAAGAGTACACTTCATCATAATCTATGTTTTCCTTATTGAAACTTCGATTTGTGTCATTAACTTGGCATTGGAGCGCAATGAGCGGTGCACACATGCTTGTGTTCCTTGGGCATTTGCGACCGAGGACAGCACGGCTCCAACTCTTGACTGCAGCGTATACTTCGGAGTCTCTAGCGGGCGTAAAGTTGGCGCGGTTGGGAACCTTTCTTTAATGAAATCCAGCAAAGCGTCGCACTTAACGACCCCTTAATTCACGAAATCTCTAATGCACGAGAACTTTTTTAAGACTGAATAGAGATGAAAATACACGAATCTGCGCCCAGCTCCACTAATTCACAAAGATCTTATTTAACGCCAGGTTTCTGAATGAATTTGAACTAACATTTGCTATGTTTGGGCGGTTTCTTGTGCTGAATGTATACACTGACCTCTAAACCCCTATCCCTTTTGCACAACGCGACTACAGGCCGCAACTTTGCCCGAGATCTGTGGAAAGAAAACAGGGAATTTAGGCGTGATCCCACGTGCGGTGACCATGCTCATTCTGCTTCATCTTTTATTTCTCGTCAGCAGCGAGACGTTGAACACTGCAGTATTTTGAGGGTGCCTGAAAATTGCATCATTTCGCAGGCAGTGTCAGAAGACACGGTGGCGAATTGAGAAGCAAAAGAAAGCGTGGAGTCTTCGAAGATCTTCCCACAGACTCCCGAAAAATTTCATTTCCTCATAGTCGGTATTGTCTGAGACGATGTTACTATAAGCCTATAGAAGATATGCAACCAGAGAGACCTAGAATAGATAAGGTTTTTTACAGGAAAAAACAGAGGTATGTATTATTATACCCACAAGAATTACTTTAACCAATTCTATTTCTACCTCGTGGATTTTCAGTTACCGCACGGGATTCACCAACGTAACACCCACAAAAGTCCAGGAATTACATAATTTACTACTACTCTTGGATAATATACGCTGAGAATTTATTCGAAATGACATGGTTAAACACATTGGCCTCTGAATTAATTCGCTTACCCAATTGTTCAATCAATTCTGGTGCAACTGTCATCAGTAGCTTTCCATAATCTTTCTAAAAGTATTGCCGTCCTTTTGTGTATGGAATTATAGGTTATGTCGTATGATATTATGGAAATTGGTTGTATGGGAGACACGAAGAAAATTTTTGAGCATGAACCTCAAAATTTATTGTGTACGTTTAGAATTATCACGAAGAGAATTTTTACTACTAAACCTTTCAAGTCATTTAATTTTATAGTAAAATTATATTTTAGGGCGTCAGATATTATTATATACTTATGTAAAAAATCTAAAAATATAGGATTGATGTAATCTGAATCTTAAGGAAAATATAAAATAATACCAAGCCATGTAAAATTACTTCCATGCATAAGCATACCCTCGCTATACCACAAGAACCTACTCAAAACGATTATTCAATGATGACGTCACTTGTGAAATAATCAGTCGATGAATGTTTTTGCAACTTCTTGAAAATGTATGTCCAGAGTGCATTTTTGCTTGAGTACTGCTAACCGTGGCAACTTGTCTCAGATTTGGCAACGCCGTAAAGCTGTTCAATGCAACCGAGGTCCGGGAGCAAGGAGTCCACATTTCAATAATCGTTCTCTAACAAAATGTTGCCCGGCTAAATATTCCTTCGTCAACCTAGAGCATGGCTAGGACCAATGTCATGCCTATTAGTACATGAAACTCCTGGCTTGGGAGCAGTACCAAGGGAAAAATGCTGATTGAAGAAATCTAGAAAAGACTGGGAGTGCAACTCTACTCCTTCTGGGTATCCAAACGACCCAACTGACCTGTCTCCGACAGTGGCAGCCCAGGACACCTCCTTCTCACCGCTAGTGTCTGAACCTAGAAGGAACATTCTGGCCATCTAAAATCTACATTCTGGATCACCATCGGGAACGTCTGAAGTAGCCGTACATTCATATCTAACCATAATCTTTAAAAAATCACTTTAAGGTACTTCTTAGCTCACGAAATTCAACTAAATTTAGATCTTTCAACAAAGGAGGTCTTGCTTTTGATTTTTTCACTTCTCTGATTTGCCTGAGAATTTTGCAACGTGAGTCTATTCGTCCATTATTCGAGGATGAGCTTACTGCTATGAAGTGACATTTTTGTAATATTTCTGATATCCCATGGGGTAAATATTAATTGACCTTCATCACTGGGAGATTTTTTGTTTAATTTACTATTTTTACTAGCGTTCTCGATTGCTCACTCGTCGCTTTTCAAGTGCCTCGTCATTTCAAGGCTTGTTTCGCCGTCTCCTAAAGCTGCGTAATTCTTTGTCTTTTATGGCCAATAAGAGTTAGGCTTCGTCCCACATTGCTAAGTTTTTACTGAACATTTATCCAAAAATTTATTTTCTCAGCCTGAAAATGTTACCTGGTTGAAACTGTGGGACATCAAAAAACCGAAAACATTGCGTCAAGTCATAAAAAAATAGTCACAACCAATTTTTGTCAACACAATAAACAACCTGTGATGCAAAGCAATATGTAAAATATTCGTTTTTATGCATGAATAATGTTGAATTCAAGAAATCTTCGAAAAACAGAAAAGCATAATATCGTTTGACAAGGAGTTCGAATGACCAGGAAATGACACGATGTAGCCAAGAGGAGTAGACCTGCATGAAACGCTGTACGCAAAACCCGTATCAGATTCGAGGCAGTACTCGAGACAGTCAACGTCGATTTCAGAAATTCGCTTCGTGTGTAACCTGCCGTACCACACACCTCATTCAGTGTCCTGTGGCGTTGGTCTTTGCTGACCCCTGTTCAGTCACAACGTCAGTCGTTGCGGGTCCTGCAACACTCGAAATACTGAAAGATGCCTTCATCGCAGCATAGGCTTCCGATCTATTTTATGCCTTCACCCCTTGGAAAACTTTATTCTATCCTGGCACGTCTTTCAAATTTATAGTTTCTGTGTTTTCATACAAAATTTGATCTGCCAAACCGCAAGGGCAATAGATCAACGGACTGTTATCGGGATGAACACTTCCCGCGACACTAAACGCTCTCTTGCAACTCCAGAGGTCAAGAACACCCTGGATTGAGAAACCGTTCATTAAAGCAATGTAATGGTACAGGACACGTAAGCTAAAGAAACTATATTCACTGCAAAATTAGAGAGCACTTAAAATGAGCCAAAATTTGGTGACACTACTTCGTGAAAAAGTACTTTCTCCTAGTATGAACGATGAAATTGCATTAAGTAATTCCTTTGTGGTGCTTGGGTCATCCAGTTAAGAGGAAACAGTAAAATGAGTGTTTAATGCCTTTTTTTGGGTTGTGCGAACGCACCTTGATGAAAAATAGTATTATTTGTGCATGCACACTCTTTTCTGTAAATGAATGCCATTTTCCAATACTTCACTTAAAAAAATGATCGGTTTACAATCGACCATTCCGTTTCTATGTAAACGGTATAGTTAATAAATCTTAATTACTATGGTTAATAGAACCTTCCTCACTGGACAAATTAGCTCCTCGCTTTAAATTCAAACCGACAATTATACCTGCAAATGGCGGTATATTCCTGTAGTCACGTATACCCACGATCTTTCACATCATCATTTCCGCTACAATTTTTTTCCACTGAACTCATATAACGTTATTCAACGCGAGCTCGTCCTTGAAGCCAAAAAGCAGCCTTTCTACAAAAGTTTAAGTGAAATGGTAGTATAAATCTGAGAGTAAAGTATTAGTCATTTCCTGCAGTCTTGGCAAGCCAATCTCCGTATCTTAAGTCATTATAAAAGTCATGAATCATCGAATCTCAGCCGTAAGTCGAACTAAATATTTTCATTTAGAGTCCTTAAAAAAATTACCAATTGAAATTAAGAAGCTACTGGTAGAAAATCCCTTAGTGTCCCTCAGAGCGACTGGAAAAATAAATACAAAGACTGTGGGGGATATTTTGCAATCTTCCGTGAGTCAGATCGACTTTTACATTTTTTATTTCCGTTTTTTAATCCAATCGTTAAGTTCACCGATATCTTTTATTACGGGTTGCGTATGCATTTTAATGGTAATCGCTCTCTACAAAGCGCTCTTGATCAAAAGTGACTGAATTATTTTGGTGTGGTCAGCGCAGGTCCTGACCAGCGGCCATAACCATCAGGGCGCCGAATGAAGGGCGAGGTGGTCACTGCGTAGGCAAGAGGCAAGCGAGTTAGGCCTCATTTTCTAAAAGCTTTTCAAGACCACGTATGCACAGTAACTCATATTCCCATAAAATTCTAGCATTCCAAAGAGGTTCCGCTTCACTGAAAGAAATTGACCTATTGAAAGTAAATTTTTTCGAGTAGAGATGTACGTTAATCCGCTGGAGTTCTGTCATTTTACTTATATAGTCTCTGGTGTCTCTTTTGGCTTCTTCATCAGTGGCTACTAAACATTCTCGTTCACCCCTTTGCACACGTTCGAGAGTTGCCATTAAGAAAGGCAAAGTTCCCAGTTTACGACCTACTTTCCAACCTTAACTTTACTAGCCTTGCAGAGTTGCTTTTCCCGTCCCTGTAGGTTGCGCGTCGAAGCCGAAAGTTACGTACAGTATTTTTCACGCTGCCGAGTTTTTATTTGTAATCTTTAAATCGATAAGGGTTATTTCGAAAAATTTGCGCAAGTAAATTTTTTAGGTTCTAAAGTACATATCTTAACTAAATTAAAGTAACCTATTTTTAAGTTAACAATAACGGCTATCTGTGTGGATGAAGACGAGCCGGAGCCGAGGAAGAGTCTCTGTGAAGGTTTGGGGTCCTGCGAAGAAATCTATTTTTATGTCAGCAATAATGGTTGTCCCAACGGGACTCGCGATAGACGCTTCCATTAGGCAACCGCAGTATGACAGTGACATTTACTAACAATTTATCAGGTCATCATAATACTACATGAAAAAAGTTAATTCGCTCTAAGATAAATTATTTAGTGGTAAGCTATAGTTGACTAAGTAACGGGTAGTTTGAAAACGAGTGTAACAAGTGTTCTTTACTATGTACAATAGCCATGTGAATTGAGGTAAAATACAACCCCATTTGAATTTTCTTTTTATTTACATGAAACATGGTATTGGCGACCCGTCATGCATTAGTCCAGAGCTGGGCAGCGCTACTTTGAAATGTAGCGGCCGCTACATTTCAAAGTAGCGCTGCCCACCTCTGTGCATTACTACTGTTAAAATTCATCCCCGAAATGCTAGTGTGAAGTCGTGAGGCACAGTTTCCCCAACTTTCTTCTCACATGTTCATTTTTTACTAAACAAAAACTCTGCATTGACTGTAAGACAAGCCTCAATTGACAGTAAATAATATTGATGACAAACAAAAACGTCTAAGACCAATGAAGGATGAGTCGATTACCGAGAATCATGGATAGGCGTGATAAATTCTGAAGAGTGTGCGCCTCATCATGAACTTTTAGACGATTTGGGCAACCGGAAAGTTTAAGGCAACTCTCGTGATTGGCCGAGCCTGAGTGCCAGCTACCTGTCTTGCCTTGCGAGCCGCCCCTCAAAGTCCACGCGTTGCTGGACGCTCATTACTTTTTACGGCCGGCCTCAATTGGGTCACCGCCAGGCCGCGGCGCACTCCAGCGAATACAAGCATTGGCGATCGCTGGATCAGTTAAAGTTAATCAGGGCAAACTGTATAACTAAATTTAGTAACACGATGGAAAAATTATTTTTTTCGCGATGCACAGAGATCCATCTTCAGCAAAAGCTTGGCTCCTTATTTGACAACCGACGTATAGATGAGCTGGCAGGTTCCTGTAAAGTGTTGGAACAGAAACTCATATCCATTTTTCAAATCGAATTGTAAACAATTTACTTCATATAGTATATGTCAATCTTCTACTTGAAGCTTATTTTATTGTCATTGTAAACACTGGGTGTAAATATTGTATCGAAACGAATTAGCAGCGCCGAGTTTGTATAAAGTTTGAAGAATAAACTGAATCGACTTATGATAGAGCACATTAGGGTGAAATATAAATTAGCAAATATTGCAGATATTTCTTAGCATCATGTTGAACGTGATCAGGAAGCTCAGTTCAAACCACTAAAATCACCAATAAAATATCAAAGCATACATTCGGTATTGGAAACATGTTAGGGAATAACATTTCAAACTGAATGAAATTGTAACAGAAATATAACGATGTAAAAGCCGCTTAGTGGAAAATTGTACCGACATTGCCAGCGTATAGTGAAGGCCATGGAGATCAGTATTTTAAACTCAAAATTTATAGGGCAAAATGATTAGGTATAATGATACATAAAGAGTTCAGATGACCAATCAACTGATGTCCCGAGCATCAATAATGTCAAATTGGTCCCTGACTTTGCATGGCTTGGCCTAACGACTTCACTCCCATCGAGCAGAGCACGTACTGACGGGGCAACGAGCCTGTGAGTGGACGAGGACTGTAGAATATTGAGCAAAGAAAGTAGACTACCACTGGCAGCGATGCACGCATTGAGGGCTTAAAGTCTCGTGCTACTTCGGATGCGGTTGCGATAATAAGAATAATGCACAACTGCCTTCATTGAAAAGGTTAGAATTTAAAAATAATAATATTTCAAATTAATAACACTGTGCGACATGAATTAAAGAATGATTCTTCTGAGACATCTTAGATGGATAGTCAAGCTTTCTCCGCATGAATATTCAAAAGCAAGAAACGAATTTTAAGTTTGCTGCACCGTCATTTTTATTGGGAATTTTCAACGCGAGCAGTGTTCGATTTGATCATCTCGAACGACTGTATGAAGAACGGTGCTCAGTCGACACGAACAAGATCTTATAAAGCTCTTAATCTACGCTATTTCTGATTACCTGGCCGATAAAGTAGTGCTTCAGAAAATGAGTTTAATGCTGGTAGGTTCCTTTTATATTATTTTTTGAAATAAATAGCAACAGAGCTGCAAATGGGAATGATGCTCGTAATATTCTTGTCGCTGAAATACGTGCTCTCCCCTAAAATATTTTTCGTATTCTCAATTATGTTCTTTTCCCAAACTCTTGTTAGAAATTTGAAAGAAACAATTCAAAAAGTTCATTCGTGCTTGAATGAACAGATATTGTAAGCAAGAGCACTTGTAAGTAAATTCAAGCATATATTTTTTGTAAAATGCGTTTGTTTTGAGCCTGTTTAGTTTACAGACGGACTTGTAGAAAAAAAGTGAAAAACGATTGGGAATTGGAAAAGAATGGAGCTTTTAAATTAAACTTATTTCAACAATTCGGTAAGGAAAACGTCAGTTCCTGGCAGGATATCCAGGACCACCCACCGTATTCTCTAAGATTTGGCGGTTGCCATAGGAGGGAAGGAGCGGGCTGCAGGTTTAGAGAAAGCTCTCAGTTCCGGCCAAGGTTAGGTCGGTGTGTTTAACCCACCGTGCGGAATTCCCCTATATAATAATAGCTCAGTGTTGCTTGCTTGCTTGCGCCATCCGTCCACCTATCACGTTCTTAAGGATTGAGGATATAGATAGGAGAAAATTCCCTGGTCCGCACTCCTAATAATCAGCGAAACTGTCAAGGAAGGCAGTCCGTATCGGTGATACTGGAAATAACAACATTTTATGTCAGATTTGCCGTAAAGAAGAGGCCATGTTACAGCATTACCATCATCAGTCCCACCATTTTTGGCGGGCTTGTCTACTAGTCTATTTATAGTTATAGTTCCTAAGTTGCACAGTTATAGTTCCTTAGTTATATAGTTTTAGTTGCTTAGTTATACAGTTATAGTTCCTTAGACATATAGTTATATTTATAGCGGATGGGACATGCCACCGTAGAGCCAGCTCTCTACCTGGACACTGGTCGGCACAAGACCAACAAGCCACCAAAAGACCAAAAGATGGAGGGCTCGACGATGGATACGACGACGCTTGCTCCATCTTGTAACGTCCGTAGGCGAGAGACATAGAGTACCTTAAATTTGCTCATCGAGGTAGAGTATTGTAGAGTAGGGAGTAAGGATGTTACCTTTGTCTATACAGCGATAAATGCTCCAAATTCTAACCCACGTAGATGCTCCCGACTGTGCTCCCCAGGCTGGATCATTTCTAACACCCTTACTGCAGCACTGCTGCTCAAGAACCTTCTTCTTAAGTTGATAACACTGATTTTACCCACTACTGCAAACTACTATACAGAAATTAGGAAATAATTACAGTGCCAAAAACACGAGAGAAAAAATTAGATATATCATGGCTAAGAGTTACTTTCATCTCTACTTCCAGAGCCCGGCAGTAATAATAAAGCTACTATAAGGGCCTGAGGCGCATGCACCCAATCGGTCGAAAGGCTCCGCAACACAGACGGAAGGAGGCGCAGCAGAGGCGAGAAGCTGACGCGATGCGTCCTCAGAGCGCCCCTCGAGGGGAGACACTGTGCTGCAGGCCCCCGACAGCAGCTGAAAGTGAGGTCATGATGAGGATGGTCGTCTAGGGCTCACACGAACTCTTTTGGTTGACTTCGAGATCGAGACCAGAATGCTGAGAGGTGTCGATGGAAGTTGTGACGAGAGAGAGTGAGGCGTGAAGGGAGTACCCGGCTGGTTGGCGCTAGGTAACCTCCGCATGAAAAGGTCGAGTGGCTGAACGAAACGCGATGAATTAATCAACAAATGCAAATCCACGTCGCTGGTTTTATTAATTTCAGAATAGAAAGAACTACTTCTATACTTCAAAATGGTAGAAGTATTATAGCATAATTTTGATGAATACGGTAAATTCGGTCACTACTATTTGAATGTAGGTAAACCAGCATTTGACGCTACTCGCCAAGGGGTCGCACAGACGGTGAATTTTTGCACAAGCTCCAATAATTGAGAACGGCTACATGTTTCCCCTAACTATATGTGAAGCCAAGTTTTCCACTTAGCTTCTCTTTCGATCATTTCTTGTGCAACTGAGAAGGAGGATATCTATTCAGACTCGACATATATGGCCTAGGCAGACCTGCCGCTCGTTCGTCAGGTAGAACTTCGACTCTGAATTGATCAACATAATCTACTGACCTCCTACCTTGCGATCTAACCGGTCTCCCTCAACATTACTTTCGAATATCGGACGCGGCCAGTGCCACGTTAATTTCATTAATTAAATGAAAATTAATTCAAGTACCAGAAACAACCCAACGTATTCTTGAAGAAGGAGTGATGAAGAAGAAGCTGACTACTTGAAAATACTGACCACAAATGCTTTGAACAACTGATGAGAATACTTCAATGAAAATCCGTGAAAGTCCTTTTTAATTACTTAATGTATTCTCACAGAGAACAGCTCCTGTAAACACTTTCCGCAACGAGGAATGTGGCAGAGGGACTTGCAAATCATTTGCTCAGCATCTGCGAAACTAGTCAACTCTAACTCACGTTGACCCATTTTGTTTCAGGAGTAACACTTTAATTCAATTAAAAATTTTAGAATTCGTTCATTTCTACGAATGAGCAGTTATTTTAATTCTTAGAATCAAAATTAATTGAACAATTAATTGACAAATACGGTCTGGACATCTCTCATTAGTTCATCCTTAATTCACCATTGCCATGTCAAAGTGCCGTCCACTCTCGATGCCCACCTCTTTCGCCTCTCAATCACTCGTAGTGATAAACAACTTTAGTTTATATAGAAAGCCTTACCCTTTGCTATTTCTCTATCAAATCTCTCATTCATTTATTCTCATTAATTCGCTTTTCTAGTACGATTCATCACTGTACTTCAACTTTAAATTGTTTGCTATATGTCCCCGTTATCGAATATCGTTTCCGATTTACTAGTACTCACTAAACACTCTAATTTTTTCATAATTGAGCTAATGGAGCTTTAAAATCAATTAAAGTTCTAATAAAAATGGACATATCATGTTCACCACCGTCCGCTCTTGCAATATGAAAACTTTTTTCAAGCTCTTCGCATATATTTTTCTCTCACCGTCATTTGAACTCCAAACTAGCAACTACAGCGAAACCCGGAAATCGAGTTTCAACCCCAACTGCTTTCTAAATTAGTTAGCCAAGGTTTGGATGTCAAATTTTTACCAATTCATAAAATTTTTAAAGTTATTTTTGAGCGCACAGGGATTCATCGAATAATTAATTCCCTTTCAGTTCTAATACACACTTCTATATTATGACACGAACTCCTCTCCGTTCTTCAAATTTTACCTACTCGGTACAGACACAATCGCTTCCGACATACATGTTGAAGAAAGCTTTGTTTGTTTCTATTTTCATTCCTGAATTAATTTCTATTCCACGAACTCTGAAAATTTGTTTTTCATAAAAAATGAACATGTGCTGAAATTTAGATCGAAATCAACTTAGAGTTCACTTGGGTAAAACAACATTTGAAAGTTCATTCATCAATACCTGCGTTCCAGCTGATCTGTAGGAGAGCTTCACGCAAACTTCCAAGAACAGCATCAGACCAGAATATTTCAGGAACAGATGACACGTGCTACGATGGCGTAAATGGAACGAACGATGCAGATATTTTTGTATGCGTTAAGGAATTTGGCGCAACTGTACTCTAAGAATGGAAAAGAAAATGACATATACGCGACAGGAAAATCCGAGCGCCCTAACGCCTGCCATCCGTAATGCGCCGTAATGCTTCGATGTCACAACATTTATTTATTCCACTGCACTGTATCCATTCGTACATCAGTTTTATCGAACGAATCAGTTCTTGAACAGCATCACTATCAAAATGCGAAGTAATCTTTCATTTGATCATACGAAGAATTTAATCCATGATAGGTTTTACAAAACATAGTTGAGGATTATCGAAGAGCTATTCTGCCTACTGTGTACCTGAGTTTTATTCAGTGCAAATACGTCACCCTTTAGACAGTAAGAACTACTGCCACAATACCTAGTATTAAAGTAATAGCGAGTCACTACCGCAGTCACTACTACAGTCATAACACTTTGTACTACAGTAATATTGACAATCACTACTGCTACAGTCACAGTGATAGCCACAACTGCCACAGTCACAGTGGCACAGTGGCTATTTCACTATAGGGAAATAGCCCGGAGCTGCTTGCTTACTTGGCTGGTTCGTCTATCCGTCTCTCTGTCACGCTCTAAAGGATTTAAATAAGAGAAAATTTCCAGGGTCGTTCGTCCAATACTGATAGCGAAACTGTTAGATAAGGCTGTCAGTATCAGTGATACTGAAAACATTACTATTTCTGGTCAGATTTACCCTTAATAAGAGGGTATCGTAAGAAATTAACATCATTTGCAGTGCTATTTTAGCGGTCGTGTCTGCCATTACAGTCATAGTGAGTCACTATTACAGTCATGGTGATGGCCACTTTTAGTCTGTTGCAACAGTGACAGCCACTTCTGCTAGTCACAGTGGCAGTCACTAGTATACAACGGCCTTAGTAACTGTCACTAATGCAGTCATACTGTCTGTGCAGACACACAGTCAAAGTGACAGTCACTTCTTCTACAGTCTCAATCAGTGTCACGACTACAACCACAGTGGCAGTCATTACTACAGTCGCAGCTGCAACCGTCACATTCAAGTGGTAGGTAAGAAATTTTTCTCCCAAAATATGAACAAAAAGTAAATTAAATGGGAAGCGAGCGTAAAAAAAGCAGTATATCTTTTCCAGCAACGAAAGGGATGCTATTATGCAAGTTATTTTCCCGCCGGGCCGGAGAGCTGCGGAAGCTCTTACTTTTGTAAATCCCGTGGGCCTCGATTTCAAAATGAAATTTCCCCAGCTCAAGAATTAAACTCGTACAAAGACTTCCAAAGAATGTCTCGAAGGCAACTCGAGCGATGTCGCGGCAAAATACACTGAAAATGAAAACACGGCGGCGCCTGAGCCGGAAATGCGGTGGAGTTTGCGGCCAATTCTGGAGCGTTGTCGCCTCTAACGCTACGGGCAGCCACAATAATCCGGTTTGCTCTGAGTTACGGTCGTCACAATCCACGAGCGACGATGATAACTTCTTCCCTTAACTTTTCAGACTCCCAACAAATTTGTCCGCTATGTGGAAGGCCTAAAGCTATATTGACAATTTCGGCTCACGAACGAGCACTTCTTTCATTTTCTCATCATGGAGGAGCAACAAAATTTTGCTTAACAACGTCTTCCTCTCGTTCGTCTGAATGACAGTGCTAGTGAACAGTAAAGTTTTTTACAGCACGTGGAGACAAACAGTTATAGAGCTTTGATGGGCAGGCGGGGCGAGGAGCACAAGAACTAATTGCGACGTATCTCAGGGGAGCATCTCACGGACGGGTCTTTCCGTTCTCTTTTGGCTTCTGATATCGATCGTATTTCGTTCTCTTTTGGCTTCTGATATCGATCGTATTTCGTTTTCGTTTGGCTTCTGATATCGATTGTATTTCGTTCTCTTATGGCTTCTGATATCAATCGTACTTTGTTCTCTTTTAGTTTCTGATGTCGATTGTATTTCAGCGCAACGTGGAAATCCTCTGGCATGAATAGGGATGAAAACGATGCGTTTATCATCATCAAAAATTAATGCTGTTGCAATGAATACTGCAAAAATGAATGCAATGCAATGAATGCTGCAAAAACGAATGCTGTAAAAATGAATGCTGCGATAAACGAAACGTTCATCATTATCAAAAATAAAAGCTGAAATATTTACATCTGTATGGCCTGCCCGATGGCACAGGCTGCAGCTCAGCACGAACTCACGCCCACCAAACATAAGCAAGCGGCAACGCTGTGTGACGGGCAAGCAAGTTGTTGTGGTGCTTCCTCATTGTGCCCATAAAGTTAGGGAGACGTGCGAAATGTTGCAAAAAGTTTAAAAGTTGGTCCATTAGACTTGTCAAAGTTCCCAAGACTCATACGACGGAATGGTGCCTCCCCTGGTTTCTCAAAAAATATTTTCCTGCGATGAGTTTTGCACAACATTTCTAGCAATTAAATTTCTTCAATTGACAACCGCTGTATAAATATTTTTTAAGCACAAAATAATCGTTTACCACGTCTGAAAACACACTCATTTCTGCCACACATTGCCTCAGTATCCGATTGAGAACCGAATTACTCGACGTTATAATCTTGCAACAAGAACAAGCGTTGATGATTTGTTTGGCTCATTCAAATTACGAGCGTAGGCTTCGACGCACTGTAGGAGCGTCTCATCCAAACATGCATCAACTGCCAGCAACGCGAGATAAACTCGAACAGGTCTCACTCATTTCGTAATTTAGTCATTTACAAGATTGCTTTTGATTACATGTCTTGAGCGGAAAATTGAGGTATCGACTAACTAATCCAATCTGAAATGGATAGTCGTATAGGAAATGAAATAAGTTCTGGAAGGATACTAAACTATTAAAAATTATGCCAAACTGATGTTCTTCCAAAATGCGCTGTTTCTCAAACTGTAGTGAACTGAATTGCAACGAAAATTACTCCACTTTTGCGGGTTAATAGTTGGTATAGAGAAAATAAGAAATCGTTTTTCTTCACAATTCCTGCATTTGGCAATAATATTGGCTGCATTGAACGAACTATATGATAAACAAATGCATATCAACTCCATACCATTTACGAGCTGATTTCCAATACATAAAATCGAAGTTTCTCTACGTGAAATAGATTTTCAACCCAAATGAAATTGACTTTCCATCTCGTGAAATTTAATTTCCTAAAAGCGATCCTGAATTCACACCAAGTGTAGTTTCGTTCCTGCCCAGTTAAATTGAATTATCTATCTATCTATCTGGTATAATACTAAAACTCTGGTCGTCTTGCTAGTTTGTTTGCTTGCTTGCTTGAAACCGTGCACACGTTTGTCTGTCGGCTGCGAGATATTCGAAATATATACTCTACGTTTATTCCTGTATTGTGGATACCAACTTAACTGCATCGGATATATTTCTGGATATGGTTTGATTTTGATGTATTTTATTTGACCCAACGGGTCACGTGTCGTCTAGTATAATACTAAAACTCAGGTCGTCTTGCTTGCTTGAAACCGTGCACACGTTTTTCTGTCAGATCTTAGATATTCGACATTTATACTCTTCGTTTAATCCTGTATTGTGGATATCGACTTAGCTGCATAGGATATATATCTAGATACGGGTTGATTTTGATAAATTTTATTTCACCCAACGGGTCACGGGTTGTCTAGTACTTTACAGAATTGGATGGGAACACATTTTATCGCGAGATACTCTAGAATTTTTTTCAAATCAGAGGTGGAGAGATAAGTAGATAAAGATACTAACTAAGACTTTCAAGCGATTTTCTGGGGAGTCATGAAGTCCTTACGAAAAAATTGTTGTTAGGAGAAGATTTTTGCTCTGATGAGAATATTATATTGCTAAATCTTTGCACGGATTTGCTGCATATCAACTAGAAAGACATTGAACAAACACTATTTTGACTTCAAATTTTAGAAGTAAAATTCTTTTAAACGCAAGAAGTGCACATCCCTATTTTTGTTTCGGCATCACGATCTCACGATAGCGTCTCAGTAAGTGAGGTATACTGAATTACATTGGAGCGTGTTAAGGAGACGAAAAGGATTTGCAATCCTAATGTTCTCGAAGCTTGTCTTCATGTCACTCACAAATTGTTTTAAATTAAATTTTATGTAAGAACTCCGGGTGTAAAAGTTACGGTTCAATTATGTAGTAACCGAAGTAACCACGCCAGCAACAAGACAGATGGGAAATATTTTGACAGAAGTATCGTTAAGTATGGCACCGTAAACTTGGTTCAGTGTTATTTAATTCTATGAAATTACCGACCTACTATGTCATTTATTTATTAATCCAAAAGCAGCGGCCAGCCTTTAGCAATTTAATCATAATATGGTACAAAATTAAACATCATTTTGCTTACGAGCTGTTCCAGCAAGCGAGTCAAAGACAAGCTCCAACACCATTATGTGTTTCTTTTATTTAAAAAAGGTTTGTGCACAATTTAAACGTGTTATGCTTCCCAAAATTCGAACGTGGTCTGTGAGATTTGCTTCGAGATTCGCTCTGCACCATCAATTTACAGCTTTCTACACGCTAACTCACCCAAACGAGCATCACCGAAAAGCTTCGGCACTCGACACAATTCGAAAAATGTTTGCGCGGCTACTGACGAATGTTTTTTAAATGCGTTTCAATTTATTTCACCCCATCGTTTTATTCGCTTCAGGAGCTCCATTAACTTCTACAGAACTTCATTAACGTCGAGTGAATTGTGGAAAAATCGTGTTTTTTAGCATAACTACCTGTAGAGTGACTTTCGAACGACCGTTACACGCACTTCTACGAGGGTCGTTGTTGTAGATCAGTTTTGCACTCAAGAAGAGAGGCTGGTAAAATCGTCCTGTTCGAGCAAGCGAAGCTACTGAGAACTGCCCCCTTCTGGCGCCAGGGCTGCCGGACAGCAATGGTGTGGCCAGGCAGAGGCTCGTCCGCAATTTAAAGAGCAATAAGAAAAGGCTACATAGTTTTGCTACCTGATAATGGATCCATGGTAACTAGGAGCAGATCTCTCGACCGACGGTATTTTCTGAACTGAAGTAGGTCTTGATTTCTACGTGCAGTTGCAAGGTTCTTCTTGGCAGAATTACTTTATGATGGAAGTCTCTTGGCGAAAATTTCTTGTTTTTAATTTACTTACGAAGCTATATTTGTTGAAAAAATGTGTGCTGTTTATTCAGAACTTTTCATACGAAAAAGTATGTTTTGCTTGATAAAATTTACAATATCATATCACGTAGTATTATCCGAAGAAATATCAAACAAAACAATACATTTCTTCATATAAGAAAAATATTCGTTAATATTCTCTATATTGTTATCGAATGAAGGCCACGTGAAAAGCGAGGGCGCGTGAAGCTCACCATGACAAAATCTGTGTTGGTGAACGAATTATTTCTATTCTTGATACCTCCGAGTCCTCGTTTTATATTTCATTTCTTATTTTCTTTGGAAGTAAAAACAGTTATGTATTAATATTGCAAGAAAATACAGGTGCGAAGTGTGAATATTTTCGAGCAATGGATGAAAGGTTAAATGAAACTTTTTCATCCAATTTTGACATTTTTGTTTACCGGTCACATGGTGGCAAAAACGCAATCAATTTCCCATTTGAATTTGATATGAGTCTTGTCGTATCACATGGAAGTCAATTTGAAATTCTAATAACAAGCACTTTCAATATCCGTTGTCATCAATACCGATAGCAGTAAATGACACAGCGACTTGTTTCATCAAATTTACTTTCATACTTTTTGATTGATGTCCAAAATTAAATCACTTGCGATCAATCCCAGGATGGAAAATTGCTTTTTGAATAGATGCGATCAAAGATTTCCTGTTACAAAGCATTCTCTGTAAGAGATTGGCTGCGGAAAACCAGAAGACTTCTAAGAAGAGTTAAAGAACTATTCAATCTACGAAATTCTTCCGCATTCTTTTGCATTCTACCCAGCCAGAAGAACATGCTTCTGGATCGTCCTCAATCTTTTTCAGCTTTTCGAGATTGTGTTTCGCGACACAGGATTCGTGGGACTACTCGACTGTGCACGAGGTGCTGGAAATGTCGATCCGCAAGAATTGCTCGGCTGTCGTCAACAAAAAATACTTAGGGCTTACAATTTAATATTACAATATCCGAATGTCAGAAAGAGTTTACAAAATCCTTGAATTCAACACGACAATAAACACGACTTTATTGTATAGAACTTTATGAGCTTTTAGACACTCTTGAATAATTCAAATAAAATGCATTTCATTGTTGTTGATATCCATTGCCTGGACATAGGTGTTAATAAAGTGCAAGTATGTAGTTTAAGGAACAAATATCTACCAGAATATTTAAAAAGAACATGAAAAAATTTCTTAATAACCAGAAAATCAACTTAGCAAAAAATGTATGCGATATAAGCTCTCGGCCAAAGTTGACGTCGAATGAAGAAATTTGAAGTTACAAAGATTTCTCGTCAGTCGAAAAACAGTTGCTAGAGAATTGTATCGAAGGGAGTGCACACATGCCTTCGCTCCACGCAGAGCTCTCTTCTTACAGCAAAACAAGTGAATAACTGTTTAACGTCCACCGAAGCACATCGTGACTCAGGAGTTGAGTTTGGGAAAGAGTTGTGTGGTCCGATGAAAGTAAAATGGAACTTTTCGATTTTCATTGTTGTGAATGCTCGAAACGTTCTAATTTTTACGAGTTTATCATCTATAAAATACATTTACCATCTAAAATGTTTGGTATAGTTTTTCCTGTCCTCTCTTTTTTATTGAACATATTCTTAGTTAGGAAATCCGACAGTAAAATGTGGCAGGAGCATTACGTATTGATGTTGCTCTTGACAGCAATTCAATTGGTTTTAATGGATGAAGGGTGACGAGAAAGAACTTTGTGAGATCTTTTTATTATGAAAAACAGTGCATTTCTCGTCATATATGTCGTCACTGCGTACTGCATTTCCATGACATCCCAATGTTATTCCAAAGAGTAAATTAAAATCCATCGGGCACTCGAATAAATTCATTCCAAATCGGCTTAAAATGTATTGGCTTCAGCTGCTTTATTCAAAATTGAAATCCAAATTATGTTTTACATATTTTTATATCTTTAACGGTACAGTTCTACGCGTAGACCGCTCAGTAACGACACAGTTGTACGAGTAGACCGCTCTGTAACGGCACAGTTCTACGCGTAGACCTCTCTGTAACGGTACAGTTCTACGCGTAGACCTCTCTGTAACGGTACAGTTCTACGCGTAAACCTCTCTGTAATGGTATAGTTCTACATTTAGACTGTTCTGGTCCAGCACAGTTCTACGCGTAGACCGCTCGATAGTAGAACAGTTATACGCATAGACCGTTCTGGAAATTTATTTCTCGTAGACGAATGGGTCAGCTCAGATAAATCCGCGTAGACGAATGGGTCAGCTCAGGTAATACCGCGTAGACGAATGGGTCAGCTCAGGTAATACCGCGTAGACGAATGGATCAGCTCAGGCAATACCGCGTAGACGAATGGATCAGCTCAGGCAATACCCCGTAGACGAATGGATCAGCTCAGGTAATAATGTGACTGTGACTGCGGCGGAAGGCCAGTTTATTGCTCTCGCGACGCGTAAATGCCAATGAGATGAAATAAAGAGCAAAATGTTCGCCATCCCCTCGTGGTCATCACACTTTACATGACGTGCGCTTCAACTTTAAATGTATGATGTTGGCTTTAAATTTAAATGCATGACGTGTGCTTTAACTTTAAATACTTGATGTGCGCTTTAACTTTAAATGCATGATGTGCACTTTAGCTTTAAATGCATGATATGTGTTTTAACTTTAAATGCATGATGTTCACTTTAGCTTTAAATTCGTGATGTGCACTTTAGTCTTAAATACATGATGTGCAGTTTAGTCTTAAATACATGATGTGCAGTTTAGCTTCAAATGCATGATGTGCGCTTTAAAAGATATTTTTCTTGTCCTTTAAAATTTTTTCACACTTGAAGCGATAACGAAGTATAAATTCAATGCTATGCATAGACCTTACAGCATGCAGCACAGGGCACTCTCTCGCAGTTCACGAATTAATCAAATGAAAATTCGCAAGAAGATCAAAGATGAGAGCGCCAGGCTGTTCCTCTCACCTCCTGGGGGTGACTGCGCCAGTGGCCCAGGCTCTCTCTTTCTGAGGTCTTCTTCACTCCATTACTCCGATTTAAAGTATTTTTATCATCCTCTTCACTGCTTCGTTTCACAGGAATATTTCTCTGAGAAGCGTCGTTCAGGACGGAAGTAGAGGAAATGTAAACTAGGGGGAATGGGGAAATGTGCACATTTTGATGTGAACAGAACCAACGCAAGTGATATCGACATCAGTAATTCAAGAGATTCGTCCCTGTCAGTGTTATGAAGCGAGTGGGGTGAAAACGTGCTGCAGTAATCAATTTTGGTAAGAAAACGTAAATGTGTCACTTACAACTAAATTGAAAGAAATTTTGTTATGCTTAATAAGCTTATGAATTTTCCCACATAGAACGGAAAAATTTTATCGAGTCATTTGGACACCATTTCAACCCGGCAAAAAACGGAGCGTAGCACCGTAGGACGCGCATAAAATCAAGGATTTTTTTAGCTGGATAGCTTAGTCCCCGCACTTGTTTGAGGGGTGGATCTGCATGATACCTGAAATTGTTTTATGTTTTTCCTGAAATTAATCCCCACAGACTGCGAAACAGATCCATATGATTTTTCCAGACAATGTTGAAAGACGTCTTTCAAAGCTCAACATCTTTTCAAAATCGTGTTTAAGTGAATGTGGGTTTCGTATTTTGGGTTGATTGCAGTTTTACGTGAGTGTGAAATCCTCAGTCATATTTTTACACTCGGCAAGTCATTGTGTGGAGTGCAACATTGTGCTGTATCTCTTATCACTGCGTCCCCGTAGTGCCACAAATTTCGGACAAATCACTGTAGGAACTTATGAACTGCTATTGTGCTAATTTGGAAGTGAATAACAGCTTTAGGTGTTCAATCAAAAACATTTAAGATGTAAAGAAAGGAGTTAAAATCGTGAAAATGAGCGCATTGAGCTGGTCACAGCAGTGTAGAATTGTCTCCTCGTGAAGGAAGTGTACTACATCATTTGGATTTACTCATGAAATTAATTCTACATGGTATGACCTTATAAAAGTCACTCCACGTATCATATCGGCTTTACTTTATTGCTCTCCTCAAAGTCGGTGAACACAACACTAATTTGCGATTGTCTCCTAAGCCTCTAGCTGTAAGCCCTTGTACAGTTCGAGCGCTCGTGGATCCGACGGCCTCTATCACAGAATTGAGTACAGAAATGAGCCTCTACCACAGAAATGAGTACAGAAATGAGCCTCTACCACAGAAATGAGTACAAAAATGAGCCTCTACGACAGAAATGAGTACAGAAATGAGCCTCTACCACAGAAATGAGTACAGAATTGAGCTTCTACCACAGAAATGAGTACAGAAATGAGCCTTAACCACAGAAATAAGCACAAAAATGAACCTTTTGTACAGAAATGAGTACAGAAACGAACCTTTAACACAGAGATGAATACCTCTAACACAGACCTCTAACACAGAGATGAGTACAGAAATGAGCCTCTAACACAAATGAGTACAGAAACAAGTCTCCAACATAGAAATGAGAACATGATTTCTAATCCAGACGCCTGAATGCTTTAAGGCTCACCTTATAGGCTTAATGGTATTAATAGATGTTATGCACTCCTAATACTTACAAAACTTTGTTTTTTCGGCCCAGATACTGATGAAGAGTGTAGGATTAGTCGAAAGCTGTTCTTTTAATACACATCCATTTCTAGAAATTTACCTTCCCTCCAGGGTTTTCCTATTCTAACATCGTTTACGCACCGTAAGAGAAATCCAAAAACAAAGCTGAATTACACTTTTCATTAGACTCAGAGCAATTAGTCTGATTTCTTCTAAGCTCCTCCTGGGGGCAGTGATGAATTTATGCTCATACCGGATGCACGCTCCCCAGACATGGCATACTAATGTATTCATCCTTCACCATCGCTCGAAGTGCGAAGAAATGATGAAAGACTAGAAAATATATATTTGAAATGACGGCAAAGCGCGCAGCATGCAGCGGTGTTGACTTGAAAATGTTGGCTTTTTCAGTGGAACCTAATAATTCCAATGTTTTTCTAATATAGCATTCCCATAACTATTCTTTGCGTACTGGCTTCAATTGTTTTCCATTTGTATACAGGCAAATCTTGCAGCGAGAATTGATAGTTACGTAGCAAGTTTTTGATAAGGATATCAGCCTAAAAAGGTGTTTGCAAAAACACTGTAATTTGATATCAAATTACAACAATTATTGTAACTTAACGAAGTTGGTGACTCAATTACGGGATTGCAATCACTGTAACTTGACGGAGGAGTTGGTGACTCTCTCACAGTCCCCAACTCCTCCATGTTTTGATTTTGATATTTTTACCTTGTTTTATTGGCCTCATTTGGAAGACATTTGGAAGACGATACTTTTTTAGATTCCCGCTTTATCCTTTTCAAAATTTTGCTGATGGTGGGCCAAGGCCTGAAACGTCCTGTTTAGTTGACAAACGTAAGGTCTTTCGTAGAGTAGTTTTCGCCATAACACGTTTCTATTGAAGCTGCCTTGTGAGTAAAATTTTCATGCATTTCTAATGTCTTACCCGACTCGCTCATACGCGTTCACAGTATACTTCAGTGCATAGTTAGTCACTTCAAAACTAGAGCTCATAAATTCCTGATATGAAGTATTATCAAAAAACTTTCAAGCTCTCATCACACATTAAAATGCCATTGAAGTGTAGCATCGTCGTTTTAGCATCATCTTTTAACTAAGTTTTCAATGACATTCCATTTTGGGACCGATTCTTGCATTTTTGCGTTTTCTTTGAACGAAACTTTTTTCCCAAAGTCGAGGTTGTCGGCAGGAGCGCTAATGAGAGTTGCTGTCGGAGGTTTCATTTACGACTTCGCGGCACAAATTCTCTAATAAGTGACTGACCAAATTTCCCTCCTCTTAAAAACGAGGGTTTGATTCTAAAATAGAAATTTTGTCTGCGACGGGAGGCTTTCTACACAGACACAGCTGTTCATAGGCATGAAAATGAATTCAGTAATGTGCTTCTGAAATGTGAGTTAGACTAGAAAAGTCTATTCTTTTATAATCCATTGTAACTTAACTCAATCAAACTTCACGACCATGAATGTAAGTGATTTATTGCAACCCGGTTCACCTCAGCATACGTAGTTCAATATAAGAGATCGAAGAAAAGTCTATTCCAATTGGTAAATTTAAGTTATATTTATTCCGAGCATTCCAGTCAGCCTCTCAAAGGCAAAAGAAAGAGCTCAATATCGCTCAACACGAAATAGAAAATTAGGCTCATATTATTTCATTTAGCTAAATTCGTTTGAAAATGCTATGATTTTATCACATCCTTCCTGATCGTAATCAGAGATAAATTAACATTTACATTATTTTCTCTACTTTACCGTAACTTACCTAATCGTACGTAACTTAAGATATATTCTATTAAATAATAACAACCCAGTGTTGCTTACTTGCTTGGCCCGTCCGTCCGTCTCTCTGTCACGCTCACAAGGAGATAGGATAATATTCCCGGGTTCGTATTCCTAAAGTATAATAGCGAGACTGCCAGAGAAGGCAGTCCGTATCAGTGAGACCTCAAATAACAATATTTTATATCAGATTTACCTCAAATAAGAGAGCATCTTAAGAAATTAACATCATTTGTCCAGCCATTTTTAACGGGGCGCGTCTAATAGTACGTTAATTTTTAATTTATTTTCAGATTAATCAGTTTGATTGAAGATCGCTTATCCTAACTTCACAAAACTGAAGTAAAATATTCCAATAATAGTATTGAATAACTTACCGTAACGAAAGCTGAAATCAAGCTTGGAACTTGCTCCATTGCAATAATTTTCAGCTTTTCCTGCACAGATTTGACTGTTTGCATGAACGAACCACAAGTTCATGATATATGGATGTATGATAGATCGCACGTAATCCAACAGTGCGCGTCTGAAGCTCTACTCGCACAGTAATCGTGAGTGCGCTGGCATGTGCACCACAGGAAAGTGGTACAAATATAAGTCCTGCAGGTGTTAAATGATTCTGATAACAACCATGGGAACTTTGGAATTAATTTGAGCACAACGTCCCAGGCCACACTAATATGCCGCCTTTTTAGAAATGTGGCATTCAATCTCCTTTTCCCAAAAGAAGAAATTTAGCTTGGGATATCGAACCGGATATTTTTTTTCTACTAAGGAAGCACGCCATCATTAGCGCCACGGAGACGACGCGTGAATTAATTTTCGACACATATGTAAATTGACGAAGACAACGCGTTACAATTCACATCAGATAGTGCGTTACGGTGCCTGAGAAGCTCTATATGCCTTCTTCGAGAGATAAAATTGAAGAGCTAAATATATTGGAAAAATATTTTGGGCCCTAAGAGCAACGCAGAATCAATAGAATTAAGCTCGTGATGCCACAATATTTTTTACTTAAGTTGAAGGTTGAAAGCCCGATAGAAAAAAGTGCTGGTCACAGCTATAGCGAGTATAAAAAGACTTAATCTCTACTGGCAACGCATTCTGGCGTATTCGAGAGCAAGATTTCCGAAAATTTGGGCCACATCGGGCAACATGGTTAATATTTTCAATTAAATTTAATAAGTGAAAAGACCCTATTGGCTGCAATTTTAATCCGTGGCCGGCGTTGAGATCATGTGGACATTATTTGCTTTATTATTCTTATTCTGAATCTAATGGCGACTAGCAGACTGCGTTTTTTTATTATTATCATTATTCTGGAACAAATGAGAATCAGCGGACATCGTTAATTTTGTTATTATTGTTCTAGATCTAATAGCGACTAGCGGACATCGTTCATTTTATTATTATCACTCTGAATCTAATGGCGACTAGAAGGCATCGTTTGTTCTATTATTGTTATTCTGAATCTAATGGCGACGTGAGTACATCGTTTGTTTTCTTATTGTTATTCCGGAAAAAATGGCTGGATCGAAATTGGAGCAATCTAACTGCATTAATCTTGAAAGAACAAGTAAGTTTATTCATTAGTTACCGATGCCTCGGCACGATTAAATTAGGCAGCAGAAATGTGGTGCAATGCATTTTCAGATGCTGCTCACTGCCTGATAGCAGTATCTGACCCCTGATTAACACTGGCAAAAGCACATCAGTTGTGAACAAAAAAATTGATCAAAGAGAATGTGAGTTGAGGTTCACTTAAATACAGTTTTCTTAAACGCAACTTTTACTTACAATCCGATGTAAAGTATCTTTTTCTTCACTCAACCTATTATCTTCAATCATTGGTAAAAATTGCTAATTCTGTTCGAGTACGTTGATCAGCTCTTACATTCTGCTACATATTTATATTTTTTCTTTCCTGTCCCATGCACCAAGCTTGTGAGAGGCATGTAGCGTTAAAGTTCAATAACACGGTGTATGTGAAAACGATATTCCCTGTAGGTTTTGGGTGGTTTTGCTATTTATTTTTTAATTATTTTCTGGTCACATTTTGATGCTCGAGACTTGGTACTGGAATCGATATCTGGACACAGACGCTACTCTGACAGAGCATCCGTAATTTCGGTCACCGAAGTGCCCAGGCAGCGGTATATGCTCTTTGGCGGCCAAAATTATACCATTATAGAATATCCGGCCAAACAGTCGGACTGGGATTGGTGCATTTATTAATTACCGTTATTTAATATTTCGGTGCTTGTTCGGTACATTGAGATTCCTCTGCGGTGATCGTAGGTTTCCTAACTAAAAATTTAATTTGTAGTTAAAAAAAAAATTTTGTTCACCAGCACCTCTTCGGAGATTTAGTTCTGCCATCACTTTCAGATCACCTTTCGGTAGAGTGTATAATCAACATTGCAAAAGAGAAACGGAACCCATGTCTTATTACCTACTGCTCAAAAACTGTGAACACACCCGAACCATTTAAGACTGTTGGATAGGAGCAAAGAATTTCAAATTATTGGAAAGAACTGACGACATCGACGTACAAGTTTCGACTTTTAACAATACGTTCATTGCCGCCTTAGATGAATGCGCACCTTTCACTACTTTGAAAGCTAAGCCAATATGTGCGGATTGGATTACAGATGAAATAAAAGAGTTAAGCAAAAC
>VOMN01113947.1:0-30199 GCA_014899125.1 Orchestia grillus | reverse complement strand
GTCATTCCAGCTCGCACTTCCCATTTCATCTCGCACTCGACACTCCAGTTTGCACTCGACTCAAAACTGCTCAGTCGGTTCTGCCCCACCCTGTATATCACACACTACCAGGGGCTGGAAACTATCATGAACGGAGTGGTTGGAAAACAACTGGAACCATTCCAGGTTAGTGCTCCTCTGCTGTGTGTTTCAGCGAACACTTTTTAGTTCTTTCTCTGCAGAATTTGTTAACCAGTTTTAATTTGATTCAACAGAGGTATTTATCCATCCATGATTTTACCCCTGGAATGGTAACATCGGATTCTCACACTCCATAGTTGCCCCTTCATTTTTCCTATGGATTTAAAACAAGGCGCCTCTCCTTCACGTGGCTTGGATTTAAGGTTACCGTTCCAGGGTCAGGTACAGCTTATCCTCCACGAATTAAGATCATTGTTTGCCAAGTGTGAATAATTTAGTATTTGTTGCAGTGCAGAAAGCGTCAACCGGCCTCGGGCAACTTGACAATGAACGAATGTTAAAATAAAAAGTTTAATGGAAACAAAAATTACGGCTAAACACTCCCACAAGGTTGCCTTCACGAAGCACTTGCTTCTTAAAATGAGATCGATTGGAAAGAGAACGACAGCGTGTGAGAACTAAATCCTCAGCAGGCTTGTGAATGGATTATTATGGATTCTGCGGTGAGTGGCTGGTCCAGGGCTACTCTGGGCACGGTAGTCCTTTAAAGGGCTTTCCCATGACCAGTCAATGTATGAAGACGGGATGGGCAGAAACCCAAATAAGAGTGTCTATGTTGACTTAGCTTTCCATTCGATGCCCATATTTTTGCGTGGTCCGACACTGTTTTCTGACATTAACTGATCATGTGAAAGGCCCTAAACACTTTACCTCCAGAGTGGGTAATGTATGGTACACGCGATAATCTAACCTAACTTAATGCAACATAAGCACTACATGTATAACTACAAATTTTCGAGTTTCCATCAAATTTGTGTTCATCAATCGAATAAACCAGTTCTGATTAGAAAGAAAATTAATAGAGCACTCAAATTTGTGAAACGAAAGTCTTTAATTTTTAAATTGACAGAGATATTTGCCGGCATGTAATTTTACCTGTGTGGAGAATCGTAGTCAAAGTGTTAACCGACCCAAACGTATTCTGGAGCACGTTCATGAAAATTTGAAACCGCTTGTCCTAGGTAACGTTTCAACGTACAATCTTAGTACTAGTATGAGTAGTAGTAAGGGTAGCAGCGCCTCGGGAACACAAACCTATCTCGCACCGAAAGAGTAGGGACCATTTATGGACTTGAGAGAACAGGGAATCTATGCACAAGGTGCGTTTCCACGCACGATCCCCCAGGCATAGAAACAGCCAGTTGAGAAGGAAGACGAAGAAAAGATGAATAATAATAATAATCAAAGAAGGCAAAAAAATTGGAAGAAGCAAAGTGGGTACGGAAAAATAGAATTCCCGAAGGCCTAGCAATAGCTGAGGAAACCTTACAGCGTTCCCTTAGGGTCACTTATCCCCATTACATAGGATAGACAAACCTAACTAATCTAACCCTATTTCTATGGCCTACTCTACGCCTCCTGAGGGACACAGAACCTCTGGCCGTAAAGACGCTCGTAATGGCAACTAACGTAATAGGAAGATCCTGCGCACCGGAGCAACAGCGGCGACCCTTCTCGTGGGAACACTATACGATTCTTAGAAGGTTCCTCGTGATATCAAATAAAAGATGGGGTTTTTAGTATCTAATTAATTATTGTAATGAACTGAAAAGTTCTGAGTTTTTGAAATCATAGACTGTAATTATATTCGTTGCTTAAAGCTCCTGATCTATATCAAGCGTGAAAGAAAGCAAAGAGCAGGAGGATCATCTATTATGGACTGTAGAAAACGTGGAATCTATACACAGGTGTATTCCTACTTCGGATTCCCTAAGCATAGAAACAGCAAGTAATAAAGAGAGAGGAAGATATAACAAAGAAGCGATAGAGAAGAAGGTGTGAAAATTGAAAGAAGCAAAGTGGGCATGAAATATAGAAATCCCGAAGGCCTCTCAATTGCTGAGGTAACCTAACAGTACTCCCCTGGGGTCACCAGTTATAACACAGCATAGAACAGACAAGCCTAATCTAACCCTACTGCCCATCCTATGTCCCTGAGAGTTAATAAAGTTCAGTGACCTGCATCGTTCGAACACCTAAACACTAGAGGTATAGTATGGCTCACTACACTATTTTCCCTGCTCTGGAGCTCTAGATAAACTCAAGACAAAGTAATATTACATTAATTACGCATGTCCGTCTCAATTACGGCACTATTGCGTCAGATTTAAGAACTGCGCCGCATCATCTAGCTCGTTCGCTGAGAAAAAATTCTCCCGGGCCTCGTCATCGCGGGTCGAAACGCTGCTCTCTGCGATTTAGGGCATGAAGCTTCTGCACGAAGTGTAGGCTCGTCAATTTTTTGAATCTCCGTCTTGCATAACGATACAAATCTAGGGTGACTAATTTACGCTAATAAGAAAATGAATTTGAGTTGGTGAATAAATTTCAAACGAATAATTTATCTTCACTACACCAAAATCATATATTTATAAGCCAAAGAAGAAGGTAATGCATCGAAAAAAATTAGGCAAAGCGATAGGTGAATTTGTAGATCTATGAATTTGTTTCATACGCTCCCCATCTAACCTTATTAGTAGGGGAAATAAAAATACCTTTCTCCCTTCAGGAATCATTTTCTCGAGACCTAAATATGTATCACAGAATTTTGAACGAAATCATGCGAACGTCAGTACGTTTTGAAAGGAAAGCTCGCTCGGGTCGGAAGCTTAATCTGCTTCGACGTTTCCTTCAACTGGAAAATTAGGCGTCCATGAAAGGCAGGGTGTGGGCGAAGGCCCGCTCAAAAACAACCTCACTGAATGAAAACATGGTTCGGTCATGACAGATTTTGTGAAGTATCAGAAGATGAAGTGCTGCAAAATTTCGAGGCAACCGAACTAAGGTAACCGACCCAAAATTAATAAGGTTACGTATTAGACACCAAATACGTAGTTCTGCTAGTTCATATGCCGTATATCAGGAAAATAGTATTTATGAAAGATTTTTTGTGCAAAGTTATGCTATTAAATCAAATTAATGGGAAAATTATCAACAAGTCAGCAAACTCGGAAGGTTTTTCATTTATAACGTATGGTGTGGTTGTCGTTTGTAGATTGTGAATTTGAGGGGAGATAAAAATTCCGATACGTCAGCAAATTAAATTTATGAAATGGATTCTTGACGCTCGTGAATGTTCTGACATCGAGTGTAAATTTTCCATGACAAAATTTAACTCTACTGATTACTGGAACTAATGATAAAACTACCTTAATATTGTAAAGGAATTACAGATCTTAAACTTAGGTACTCATTCCAATCTTATCACGAAGGTAAACTCGAAGGTTAACGAGATTGAAATGAAACTTGTAACAAATTAAACTCATCAGTTGTGGAGTCCAATGTGAGCTGACATGATAGTGGCATATACATCCAGTAAAACGCTCAACTGCTCACTGTACGTAAATACCTGAGCTCAGATGTTCCATGAGCTGGAAGATCAGAACATTTGCTGTCCAGGCTTCACTGAATCCATAAGAACAGGATTCCCATCGAAATGCGTAATTACAGTGAAAAAACTTTACCCTTAGTTTATGTCGACCTATAGCCTCATCAAAAGTACCGTATGTCTTATTGAGCCGGGGATCCAGATTTGCAAGAACTGGGCCACATTACTTCAGGCGTACCAGTGGTGTAACGATGATTTCAACCCCTACAGCAACGCTATTGGTCGCATTTGCACAAAAGCTTCTCATTGGTCACCCGGAAACACCCGCATTGCGGCAGGAATTCGGACCACAACAACTTTTTCGCCAGGCCGTCGATAATAAATTATTCGACGGCGATATTTTCGCTTGGCTGACCACAAATTTAGGTAATATCAGATGCCCGGCAAAAAAAGTGAACTGTGGTTTCCATCGAGTTGACGCTGTTCGGATACTGACCGAACCAGAAAATGTTTGTGCAATTACAGGACAAGATACCGAGCCTAAAACTATAATGGTAGAGTAGGAATTACTCATTCAGTATCAGCTGTAGTTGCTGCACGTGAAGTTCAAGCGCAAATTCATGACTAGAAAAAGCTTCTTGCCCCTCGATAAGATGCAGACTCGAGCAAAGGCTCTAAACGAGACAACTTCTATCATAAGAACGTTCCTCTCAACCGTGTTCACAAATTATTAGATAATGTTCATGGGTTGTTAGTTGAAGTTCCCTAGTCACATAGAATGCGATCTCAGGAGAGCAAAAAGTAAAGATCATCTAGCATGAACTTGAGGGAACATGGAATCTATGCACAAGTGTGATCCCATACATGATTCCATGTGCATTGAAACATTAAGTTAAGAAAGAAAAGATAGAATATGTAAAGAATAATCAGCGAAGAAGGCATGAAAATGTAAAGATGCTAACTGGGCATGACAGATAAAAAATCCGATCACCTAGCTAGAGCTGAGGTAACCTAACATGCAGTGTCTCCCTGGGGACGGCAGTCCTCATACATACGACAGGCAAAACTGACTAGCCTAACTTCAATGGCTGTGGCCTATTTTATGCCCCTGAGGGTCATGTGCCCAGAAATTCGAGGCCTTTGGCTTGGGCTCAATTGCTAAAATTACCGCCTGCCGACCGGTGATGTTAGCAGTATGACTGGTGAATTTACGCATCCGACTTAATAATTGTAACTTAAATATGCGTAGCAAATTTTATGCTCAAACTTTTCCGCTCTGACAAAAATAACGACACGGTGCTGAGTCGGGAACCACCATTGTACATATTTTTGCACGCAGTGTAAATATCCAAACTCAAGCATTTATAACAACTGGAAGATCAGAACATTTGGTGTCAAAGATTCTTCTTTTCAATAAAACAGAGTTCACATCGAAACGCATAATTCCAGTGCAAAAACTTTACCCATAGTGTAGGTGAACATATAAGAGTCTGCTCAAAAGTAACACATACCTTATGATGGTACACTCAGTGTTAGAGCTACTGCAGGTATTGCATGTACAGCCAGAACATGCGCAAAAGCTACATCGAGTTTAAACACAGAAATTAGCGTGATTCCTGAAGATCTCTTCAGAACTGAAATGGATATCGCAGTATTTGTAATGATGCCAAGCCGCAGCACCTGGGGATTGTCCCAAAATATTGTCAACAATTAGTTACTGGAGCAACAGCGTCTATGCCTTCTTACAGTTCTTACGACTCACTACAATTTTGCATCAAAAATTAGTTCTTATCTCGCTGCCACCTATACCCAGAAATAATTAAAATATTTATACAAATAGTGCACATGATTCATTGGCCACGAACAAATTTGATTTCACTCATTCGGGGGAGAAAAGCTCTCAGCATTGGACTGGCTGAGACATGGTGGCGTGGTGGGCTTCTGGGCTTATTCTTTGAAGTCGCGTCGGGGACCTTATTAATAAATAGACTTAAATTTGTCCACAGAGGCTCTTTTATTAACCTTAGACTCTTCATATGTTTCTCGTTTTTTTTCATTCGCGAAAATTATGTTTTTTTTTATGATTTACGATGCATTTCTTTGTGAATGTAGGAATTTAACATTTGACCTCCATCAGTAGCCGTGAGCGCAGAAAGACGCACCTCTACACCATAATTTACACCGCATAATGTTGAATGTACGAAAATTTCATGGTTTGCTCGGTTTTAATTTCAATTTATGGAGTATCTGCTTGTTCTGGAAGCGAATATGGAAGAGTGTGCAAATTTACACTTGTTATACCTAGGCTTCCGAGTTCGTTCGAACAAAACTATTCGCGTGCAAATATCACGTAGGATTATAGAAACAGGGTTTTCCAAAATTCTATCCTCTCTGTGGCGCATAAATCAGGGAAATTTTTTATGTACGTGGTGTTCTATTTATGCATGCGAATGCTAAGGGGCTCAAAAAAAGTGTTTAGGGCTTGTAATTTCTGCCATAGTAATTTTTAAAATTCCAGCCATTGTAATTTTTTGAACTTCAGCCACAGTAATTTTTAATTCTCAGCCTCGGCAATTTTTTTTTTTGCATAGTTCTTTTGTAGTTTTCAGGCGCAGTTCATCCTGCATTTTGGCTCCGTCGGTTTTGTTTAGAAGTCGCCGGTGATAATTTCGAGCATTTAATACAACTGCCTTTAGCCTAAAACAGCTAAATATGTCAGGGTGTATGGACTAGCAAACGGGGGCACATTTTCTGGGCCTTTCTTTATTGAATTCAAACGGAATATATTGTGTCTCAGTAGCTATCCATACCCCAGTATCATTAAAAAGAATTCAATCTGTTCTTTTCAAGTCCCTCTTAGGTAAATTGGAATACATGATTTGTTTTAGCACTAGCTCTGAAGATGGAATCCGTATATACTGGAACGTTTGTTTGAAGAATAATTTCTTTCGCCTCGCTTCTCTTTTTAAATATGTTCGTTAAAACACTTTCCAGAGACCACAATGATCTGACAAACGTTCTCATGCGCAACCAATCGATTCCTGAATTTCGGAGTGAAAAGAACACTATATATACGAGTTGGAAAGAGTTACACTATGCTTTGTGTCTCTAACCTATGCTTTGTGTCTCTAACCTATCACTGTTAATGTGATAGGTTAGAGACACGATTTGAATTGAGCAGAATTAAGACCACATTTTTGCCCTGAATTTTCTCGATCGAGAAAGAACACGCTTTCACCTGTTCACGTTTTCTGCCTGATTCTCGAAAACGAAAGGGTAAAATGACTTTGTTGTTCAAGGTCGGAAGCTAAACGCATTCCCGCCTGAATACAACTCTGCAAAATATTCAATTTAAGACCGCCCATTGAACTGCAGCGAAACCACGGTATCAATATTTTTTTTGTAGTACTAACTGTTTAACCTTAAACGATAAGTGTGTCTGTTCTCGAGTGTTTGCAGAACTGAGGCTCCAAATAGTGAAGAATTCAATTTATAAATGTCCAATGACCAAGATTAATAGATTAACGTTATATACTCCTCTTATAATTCTCTAAAAGATTATTGACGTAACTGAGAATATTTTAGACATAGGGTAAGCCTCAAAAAAGTTTTATTTTTTTAAATACATATAACTCCGTAACTAATAGCCGCAGAAACTTTTATATGGTCTCATTTTCACTGCCATTCAATTTAATTTCATCAGGTTAAACCATTCTGCATATATAAGAATAGTTCACGAACAGGTGAACGATAATTAAAAGTCGTTTTTTTTTACCATTGCGCGAAGGTAATTTTTACGACACAATCTATATTTTGAACTGATAAAGGAGTAAATGAGCAATAAAGGAAAGGAAAAATGAAGATAATATAGACTTTTCAAATCATAATTTTTATTTCGACTGAAACACAAAAACATGCTATTTCCATTATAACCAACAACCACCGTTTTGGCAGCACTTTCGACTTCGAACTCTCATTCCTAGCATTCGTTTTCTAATTGATTCTGGATGGTTTCGAAGTTCATGAACATGCTGAATGATGCGATAATGCAGTTCTTCAAGGTCGTTCGGAGGCGTTTTATAAACATTATTTTTGAGATGAACCAAGAGAAAAAATCGCTTGGAGCCAGATCGGCACGGCGAGGTGGCAATTCTACCGCATGCCCAACTGCAATTACACGAGTCTCAAAAACTTCTGCTAGAGTTTTCTTCACGCGAATATTTCTGTGACATGGAGCTCCGTCTTGCATCAACCACACTCTGTCGAATCTTTGCCCGTAACCGGCTTGCATCTGTGGAATGATTTCTCCATTGAGCATGAGTAGGTATTTATCGCCATTCAAATTCCTTCTGTAGAAAATTGGTCCGCTAACGAGGCCTACTCCAGATAGTCAAATCCACACTGAAATTTTCTCTTGAGATATATTTTTCGGAAAAATCCCTTGGTGGCTGTTTTAGAGGCGAATGTGATCTGTTATTTTGGCGATTAACGACACCATTCATTTGGGAAGCTGCCTCGTCTGACACAACGTGGGTTTCAACAAATCTTTCATGTCTTTCCAAAAACCATCTGGAAAACCTTGTTCTTCTTTTGAGACCATTTTCTTGCAATTCCTGGCAAATCTTTGGTTTGTAAGTAAAATAACCTTAATCTCTCTTGATAATTCTACGAACTGTTAACCTAGATAAGTTTATTCCAAGCCTTCAAGTTAATAAATGTTTATTCCCTTCAATTTGGTCACGCACTATTTCGATGTTTTCTGGTTTTCTTCTTGCGAACCGTCTTCCAGAATTTTTTTATTTTTATTGAGCATTGTTCCATGTATCGATAATTTTGCAACCGTTTTTCTCACAGTAGCGTTGCTTACACGTCTCTCTTGAAAAATATTTTGAAATAACTGAATGACTCTTTAGCCAATTTTGAGATCATTGAAAGTTGCGACTATGAATATGTTTTAACCTGATGAAAGTACATTGAATTGTGATGAAAATGAGATCGTATATAAGTTTCTATGACCATTCTAGTTACAGACTTGTAAGTATTTAAAACAATTTTTTTGCAGCCCGCCCTGTGTAAATATATAAATTTTAGGTCGGTTCAACTATTTTTTGCTCTTCCTAAAGAATTCCCTCATTTTAAAAACATTTTTCGCATTTTTACACTGAGTTCCTGGCATGCATTTTACCTGTAATTCGATTGTGGGATGCGGTTGCACCTGAAATATCAATTTTATTTTATAGTTTCTCAATAGCATTTAGCGCGATGCTTCTAGCGTGGAACAGTTGTCCCCAGTACAGGGCATAAACTGTAAATTAAAAAGGGCAGAAGAACCAATTATGGTCTCATGTGCGTAGGAGAATAAAATATGATAGAAAAAATGTTCTGAGTGAAACATAATAGCTTATAGGTTCACTATTAGTTCCCGTTAAACGTGAGCTCTCAGCATCGATGATGTTCTGGATGCGCTTTCTGAAGGAACGACTTGCGTCCACTGCTTACTCTCGCTTCATGATATAAATCCTTGCTTGACGGTCGACTTCAGGGATTGAACAGTGTTGCGAGGTTGATTATAAGACACTTTCTTAACTTTGTTCCTCTGATAATAATCACAAAGATTCGAATTTGGCGAGCTAAATGGCCAAACATCGGTACAGCAACAATGCCAATAGGTTATTCAGGAAGTTCGGGTTTGGCCCCATGAGAACTCAGCCTTGAGCGAACATAACTTGCTTTAGATCGTACTTCTCCTTAATCCAGAATAACATGACTGTCTCCAGAATCTTTGTTCACCCAGGATATTGATTTTGAGTCCTACTTCGATAAAATTAGGAGGCAAGACTCAACTAGTGACCGCAACACGTGCGAAGACCACGACAGAAGCCGGATTTTTGCTTTTCTTGACAAGAGGAACTTTTAAGGGGACCAAGGTAATTATCTTTGAGTTTCTGCAATTTGCGACTTCATCAACAACCAATATGTTCTCATCCACTCAGAAGTGAACTGCTCCCCACGTCTCTTCCAATAGTTTAGTAACAACGAGCTTCCTTCACGTTGGCAGTCATATGGCTGCCAACGTGTAGTTAGTACGTTTAGACGTTTTCTGCAGTAGGATTTTATTTTGGGGTCAAGCCTGACTGATTTCTTAGTTACAGGTACTCCATGGAAATTAAAAAAAATAATATTTAAAATACTCCCACTTTACCGCATATAATTTGGCATATAAGTACAAAAAGATTAAAGATGCAATTTTGAAACCTCTCAATTGACTTCTCAGAATGTAGCGTACACAGTTTACACTGGTTGCGCTGAGGTATCCTCTTAGAAAATAGCACTTTGAGCTAACAATGGAATCAATTTAATGCAGACCTTTCATGACAGAAATTGCTGAAATCTACAACTTTGCTCCAGGGTTTCTAGAAACGGAACACAACGCATAGTAATTTATGTTAGTGAATGTGTGAAGCTCGTATGGTCATCGATTTCTTCTAGCTTATTTGACTTGGATAACGAAGTACGGAGGTTCACTTACATAGTGCGGTATACACATTCTACTTCCCTTTTTCAATCCTTTCATTTCGTACGAATAAAGACCTTCTGGATATCTCTGCCTGATCTTTCCAGCACAAAATCCTTCATTTTCATCAAAATTTGAGTTTCTAAAGTACAAAATATTGCACAGAATTATTAGCACTCGAATAATACGAATCGTTGAAGCGATTTCGGGGAATTTCTAAGCCCAAGAATTGCATCATAATTATCCAATATGTGTAAAAATGTAACCTTAATGGGAAGAAATAAATTCTCCGTTTTCCCTTGTAATTTTGCTGAGTGTCGGATGGTCACCGTGATGGAGCAGATTGACCTGAACTGTGGGGTAGCGTTAGCGCTGAAACAACCCTGAAATGAGTGTAAATGCAGCAACAAAAAATTACACACAACTCCTCTGTGAGTTTTTGTCAACAAGTATCGAATACGCCGAAGAATTAATGCACCAAATTGATATTTATCAGTCTCTGCGGACAGAGGGTGCCTTTCTCACCTCTCCTCCACCAAAGAGCATGCATTACACACGTCCCTCATTCTAGCATAGTGCTTTTACAGGCAATAAGTCAGGCTGTGATCAGCGTTACGACGTGAGGAACGCCTCTGTCTTGATTTGACGACGTGACAACGGCCGTATTACTGCCCAAGGTAGCGTCAGCGTCGCTGGACGCTCAACGTTTGTGTAGTCGCTGTGTCAGTCGAGGAGCAGCTCTTGCTTGGTCTATTATCTCGAGATGTCGTAAACGAGAATCTCACATTCTGTAACATTTATTAATTTCCAATGAGGGATTTGCATATAACGGAGTTCTATATTTAAATAACAGAAGACGACGTTAGTGGGTCTAAAGAGCTGCGAGACTTACAGGACATGTTCCTGAAAGCCTTCAGTAGAGTAATTACATGGTAAATATTTTTGAAGAAATTCTATCATAACATATAGCATTGGTTGAAAAGAATTCAACGAAAAATGTAATCGAAACAGAATAAAAACACAGCGAATAGTTTTTGAATTTCATTATTTTCATTTTAGGTTGGTTTTCGTGGGACACCCTTTATATTCATGCGTGTATGAATATATATATAGGAATGCGTGAGGTTACTTGGAGTTACATGGTTAGATTAGGTTAGGTTAGGCGTAAAGTGGAAATATATAAAATATAGATCCTAATTCGTAGTTCATTTTAGGTAATTTTTTACTTGAATAGGGTTCATTGGTACCGACCTAAAGAAAGGAAATATTTTGGGCTTATCAACTTACAAGTATGAGCTCCAACTAAAGTAGAGTACGAAGTCCTCAAGACCATTCAGAATTATTTTCTACGTACTTTGGCTTTTAATTTACAATATCATCGTAGCGTTTGATTAAGAAGTTAGAAATAATCCTTCTGATCAAATTATTGAGCTTCATCGAAAAGCTCGTTTTATTTTTGCGCATGCACTCTTAGATCACGGAACATGAAACTCGAGCGCAGTCTCGATATCGAAACTGACCGAGGTACACCGACCTCATTTGCGGCCCGCTCAGCGAAGAAGGAATACTGCATTTCCACAATTTACAGTCATTGAACACCTATTACGATTATTAAAATTACAAATCAATACAATAATTATGGTTGCGATCATTCGATAGGTTTTCATTCAACGGCTTTTGACGCTTGCTTCCTACTAACAATGGCGTCACTTAAAAGATGTTCGGTGCGCCTTGAATCTCTGGGGATCATCAAATGCGCCATGTCTGACAGGGTCGCAGAATGAGATGTTGTTCGTTTAGCTACGAGTTAAAACGTAAAACAGTGCAGACTAAGTAATAATAAATTCCATTTTGATGACAATATTGAATAAAAATTAAACTACACGTTGATTCAGAATCATGGCAACATTGAAACTCAGAGGTAAATAGGACGTAAATGGTACAGTGAAGGATCTATCTTATATGAACACCTTTATTACGAACTACGGCCTTAAGTCTAGGCACAAATGCATCACAGGCGGCACGTATATGTTCATGAGGAATTGCTTCCCATTCCTCCTGCAGTTTCACTTTGAGGAACTCGAGAGAAGTGTGAGGAGTAGCTCAGGCCCTCGTCTCCAAGGCGGACCAGATAGAAAAGTCTCAGGGATTGAGGTCGGGGCTCCTTGCTGGCTGTACATGTTTACTTTTGAAAGATGGAATGTCCCACTGAATCCAGGTTTGGGGGACTTTGGAGTTCTGTGATGGTGCTGAATCATGTTGGAGACTCCATGGTGAACCCTGAACGTGTATTTTGGTCCTTGGTAATAACTCTGATTCAAAATAATAAAAAATGCACCGTTCTGAGATTAATTTGACCAAAGAAAGCACAAAAACCAGCCAAAATTTTCCTTTGGCTGTCACATTTGCTCAAACCATGACAGACCGTGCATTTTGACGTCTCGTAACAATCCTACCTTCAACTGAAGTTCAAGAATCCCATACTTGGTCGTTCTGATGGTTTATAACTTGCTCGATGTCAATTTTTTTTCATCTGTGAACACAAAGTTTGGGAGTGTGCCTTGACCTATCTCATTTTGGAGCTTAATAATGATATTTCGATCCGCAGCCATAATATAAAGTATTAATTTAAACTTTAGGTACCTGAAATAGAGAGATTGTATTACTTCATTCAAAATGATACTAGATTTTTATCACCAAGAATTGATTTTAATTGTCTTTTTTATTATACGAAACGGGTTACTTTAATTCTGAAACACCCTCTCCCGGTATAATAGTCGGCACTTCAATAAACGTAGAAGCCGAATCACAATTTTCAAGCCCAATTTTAACGTGTTTAGATTTACGTATCAGGGCCAAAAATGCGCAATGTGTAAATTATCGCTATACAAATCACTCCTGACTGTCTAAAACCATCTGATGAATCACTCCTGGTATTTCACGAATTGTTATGAAAGAGTGCTAGGAATCCAAACTAATATCATGGTAGAGATAGAGGCTCTACTGGATCACTTCCAAAGATCGCATCCTTTTTGGGTTTCTGAATGAATCGGTGAGAAGTAATTTCGGAACACTCACTCTAATAATAGAAATTTGCGATGAATTTCCAAAAGTGCCCTGGCTTGCTTTATTCAGGGTGAGTAAGGCATGAAAGGAAAATAAATGTGAAAGTAATGCTGCCTCTCACGACCACGATATGACACTTCATTGCGCTTCTAAACGTTTTCGCAACTCAAACTTATTTTGCTCTCTGCACAAGCGCGAATAAACTTCATTACAACTTAGGATACTTATGTCGGAACAGGTGCTAGACTAACAACACTGTTCTACATTTTGTGGCAGAAAATTAATCATGACACTCGCTTTAATTTAGACATGTGTTAAAAACTCACTTTAGAATTCATGCATATTTATCTAGTAGCTGGTGAATAATACTCCATAATTTGCACATGGAACAGACATCCGTCGTAGCTCGAAACCTTTCATTTCTGGGCTCTGAGCATACAATTAATTAAAAAAAAAATTAACTGAGGTTCTCTCCCGCCTGCAGTTGTCGGACAAGGTCTTTAAGTTAAGCCAGAATATCCAAGTTTGTGACGCTGGTCTCACCAATATCACTTACGTAATAACTCCATAGGATCAAAAGTCAGTTTGAAATTGTCCGTCATGCCCTGTTTGCAAATCTTTCGGTGAATGTTTTTCTCATGTGAAATTAATTGAGACAAAAGTTGTTTTTCACATCGACTTTACTTTAGATTTTTCCACAGACTTTTTCAAAATGGGTATAAGTTCTGAAGTTGTATTTTCTTTATTATTGTTTTAATTAAAATTTAAATATTATTCCAAGTCCAACGAGGGCTCGGGCTTAACGGGCTTTAGAGGAATAAACCTCAACTTTCGACGTCTCAGCTAAATGAGAGCCAATATTTAACATCAAGAGAAGCACGACAGTTATAAAAGTTCTCAACTAAAAGTGCTAAGCCAAAATAAGGCCCCCAGTGTTAGCTCGAGTCAATTCCGAAATACGGAAGGAAAATCACTTACGGAAATTCTAACAGGAAAATTTTACAGTAGGGAAATATTCACCGGAGAAATATTTTTTGTCGCTAAATAAATTTTCATGTATGTTACAGCTCACTTTGGTCATCGAAGCAAGCACAGGACGAATTAAAAAAATTGGAAAGGGGAAAATCTAATTATTCGAAAATATATTTTCTAATTTTTCAACCTTATGTCTATGTTCAAGTTGATTGAGTGTTAAAACACTCAAATAGTTCCCAAATATGTTTATGAAACTACGATTCGTCTAACTACAAGCCTGATAATTGAAAATCAAGGCTCACTTAGAACCTTAAAAGAAAGGAACAATTTCGAATTCCTTTTTTCCAATATCAACGAATGAAATCATTCGTACTTTTGGTTGTACAAGTAATTTTCCTGCTAGTGTTTTTTAAGATATCCGACATTCGGGCATACTTGCGGGGTAAAAATTTATTTAAGTACATGATCACATCTGCTTTACCGACGGGTACGTTCGAGGTGCTGCATCGATAATGAGGACCCAGTGAGTCTGACACTCGCATGCGTTCTTGTGACCCCTACGTTTGGTCTGCTTCAATGACCCAGGTAGCAAATGTTGATAATGCTAGGGAAGAAAATGAAATGTCATTTACAGTTGTCAAATACATGCCGAAGGTTTGAAAGCTCTAACGAAATTCCAGCGCTGTGATAAGCCAGCTGCAGAAAAATGATAAATATCGTGACACATTCAAGCCAATCGGAGCTCAAGCGACAAACAATTCAATTTTTCTCCGGCGCACGAACTGTAATTAATTTGGCGCGCTTCTAAATTAAACTAGCATTCGATTAAATGAGCGGCTCAAGCTCATTATTGCAGGAAATAAACTGCTAAACTACTCAGTGAATCAACTCCTGTCACTTACGTAATAAACTGCTAAACTACTCAGTTAATAAAGAACTGAACTAATCAAGTTATAAACTGCTAAACTACTCAGGTAATAGACTCCTAAGTTACTTAGGTAATAAACTACTAAACTGCTCAGGTAATAAACTACTAAACTACTCAGGTAATAAACTGCTGAGCTACTTAGGTAATAAACTACTAAGCGACTGAGTTAATAAACTACGAAACTACTCTGGTAAAACTCTGCTAAACTACTCGTATTATAACCTGCTAAACTACTTAGGTAATAAACCGCTATACTACTCAGCAAACAAAGTACTACTGTGACATGGTGACCCTGCACCACTACACACCTTTGAGCTCATTAAACACTTCCAGCTGCATCAAAAGTTTTCAAGAAGTAAAATGATCCACTGGTGAATCACATCGTTGGAAGTCTGTTAACGCACGCATGAACTCTTCTTTTATTTCTTCTAGTTTCTGTAAGCTCAAAGTAATTTATCAAGAAACGTCCCTGGTATATTTTTTTTAAAGAATTTATAGTCGTTGTTTTTGAATTATTTGAATTATTCCCTGTTACCATTATATGATTCTCAAATGTACCTGCGTTTCCTCTAAGCTGTCCTAGCACTATTGTAAATCTCATAAGCACCTCTCTCTTTTAAATCTCTACTTTCTCTAAGTTATTTTAGCACTATAGTAAATCTCCTTAGTCTTTCTTTTAAGTCCCTTCTTTCTCTAAGTTGTCAAAGTACTATCGTAAATCTCTATAACATCGTCCAAGCATTTTATCTTCGCGCCACGTACGCGATATCAATCTAGCGCATACAACACCCAATCTCTTGCCATCGGAGGATCTCCATTTTCCCGCCATTTACCAGAGTACGAAGCATATATTCTTTCTTTGTTGACGATTCGGTATACTGTACCAAACGTGATACTGGTTTTACAAGTTTTTACCGCGAAGTGCAGGAATCCTTCTAATTTTTTTGGGGTAAATAATATACCGAGTAAAGCTCTGGTGCTTCCTTTACACTTATTCTTCACCTTACTCAGCTTTTACTCACCCACACCTAACACACCTACTCCTATAACGCGGCCACCCTCAACACACCTACCCATAACTTATGTAAGTCTTGACAAACACGCCTCACACACCCACTCCAACATTCCTCTAAAACACCTACCCCTGAAACACACCACTCACAACACGCCTACTCCTAGCCCACTACCCAACATACCCACCCCTAACACACTACCCCAAACACACTCATCACTGCACAACCCACCCGAGTAACACATCCACTCCTAACACACACTACAATGAAACACATTTACTCCTACTACACCACCCCCAATACACCCTCCCCTGTAACACACCCATGCTTCTAACACATCCACCCCTAACACACCCACCACTTTAACTCACCCACCTCCATCGAACCTACTTCTAACACACCTTCCCCAGACACACTAGCCCCGAGCACACCCACATTTCACGTTAACACAAGACACACGTTCGTCTCGTCTGCCCTGAGGCCACTGGACATAGGAGCACACATTTCAGGGCCGAGACCCGGGCGGCGGGCGTTGTATTATGGCCTCCATTTGTTGATTGTAACGCAGACGACGTGGGAAAGCCTCGTCACCGCCAGCTGGTGCTGATAGGCCACCATGCTCGAATTCCTGTAGCTGCAGCCTGCTAGATATTCTGTATTGTGCCTCAGTAAACGTTATTCCGTAGTGTGCCTCAGTTAACGCTTTTCCGTGTTGTGTCTCAGTTATCGCTATTCCGTTTTGTACCGCAGTTAGCGCTGTTCCGTGTTGTGCCTCAGTTAACTTTATTTCGTGTTGTTTCTCAATTAATTTTATTTCGTGTTGCACCTCAGTTTAACTTTAGTTCATGTTGTTTCTCAGTTAACTTTATTTCGTGTTTTTTCTCAGTTAACTTTGTTTCGTGTTGTTTCTCAGTTAATTTTATTTCGTGTTGTACAAAAGTTAACTTTATTTCGTATTGTTTCTCAGTTAATTTTATTCCGTGTTGTGCCTCAGTTAATGCTATTCTGTGTTGTACCTCAGTTAATTTTATTTCGTGATGCGCCTCAGTTAATTTTATTTCGTGATGTGCCTCAGTTAACGCTATTCCTCATCTTCCCTGAGTTAACTTTATATATTCTGAGTTTTGCGTCAGATAATTTTATGTATCCTACGTTGCGCCTCAGTAAAGTGTATTCTATTATTAATTCCTTGAAATGGCTTGACCATGAAAGCACTTTTATAGCTTTAAAATATCTATCTATTTTGTTCAGTTACAAAGAAAGGAACGTAATGGTTTAAGCCTTGGAACGAAGCAAATGCCTAATTTTGGTACCTGTGTTATCCATTGACGCGAATATTCAGAGCATGAATATTTGCACCTTTGTAGTGGAAATTCTGGGCAATTAAATTGCATTCACGAGTCAATTAGATTTTGTCCGCATCATCCAGCATCCGTTAATTAATTTTGTCCGTATCATCCAAAATCCGTTAATTAATTTTGATCGTATCATCCAACATCCGTTAATTAATTTTCTCCGTATTATCACACATCCGTTGATTAATTTTGTCCGCATCATCCAACATCCGTTAATTAATTTCGTCTGCATCATCCAACATCCGTTAATTCATTTTATCCGTGTTCTCCAACATCCGTTAATTCATTTTATCCGTGTTATCCAACATCCGTTAATTCATTTTGTCCGTATGATCCAACATCCGTTAATTAATTTTGTCCGCATCATCCAACATCCGTTAATTAATTTCTCCGTATCATCCAACATCCGTTAATTAATTTTGTCTGTATCATCCAACAACCGCTAATTAATACGATGCACACCTGTATGAGAGGTTCAGATGTCCTCAAGTTTCCGTAGGAATTATTCTAACGAACCTCAAAATCGCACGAAAGTATTGCGCTGCCAAACTTCAGGTGCAGAAACTTATTCTTAGACAGCGCGCTTTAGAATGCTGCAAGAACCCAAGAAGTCATTTATTAGTACAAACATTTAGAAGAACCTAAATTACGACTGGCTCAAATCCAATTGTGACACCAGGAAAAATGAATCGAAAATGTTACAAACAGTCTAAGGGTTTTAAGACTAACATTTAAGTACTTATTTTGCTGTCTATAGGTCTGTCCAACGTATTGAGTTAACTTAGAATCTTGGCCCCTGCAATCACACTCAGTTTTCCTTTGCAGCACACAGATCAAAGTCTAAACTGGTGTATCTAAACACTTATATAAAGTGAGCTGCAGTGATTTGGTAGAAAAAACGAAATTAGTAGGAGTGATCGATGGTAAAAGATATCGAAGCTGCCTTTATATCATGGGCAAATAAGAATCATTATAATTCATGCTGAATCCTTTACGACTACTTATAATACCCGCACAACCATGAGCACTCAATGTTTTAGGATGTGGTCTTCAGAAAAGTTTTCGTGCTTAACCTATTTAATATTTGTTTCTAATCTAAATGTGTGTGGTTTTCGGGAAGAATTTTTTGCGGACGTTGATTGCAGGGTGGAATTTCGAGGTAAGATTCCTGGGAATCTTCGTCTTCAAATTTCCCATCGCTCATGACGTGATGATGCGCACTTTAGTCTTGTGTAATTATACGATCGTGCGATCGGTACGAGCGGTCTCATATTGAAAGTACAGCACTCCTACCACTAGTGAAATGGGTGCAGAACAATGATATATCCTATAGAATAGGTTATGACAAACCAGCAAATTCTTGAGAGGAACATTGTGAGGATGAAGATCATAATTTTAAAAACACTAATTTCAATGTTATTGGCTCCACCCATAACTTGTCTGATCTTTGAATTTTAGATTCCTAACGTGTTGTTACGGACAGTTACAGCATCAATGAGTGTGGTTCGTCGGTGAAACTGTCTATGGTATGTTAGAGTGTGTGAGTATTATTTTTATATTTATTTTATAAGAAATTCTTTGAGTCAAATCTCAACGCAGTAATTACTCATTGTTGTTTCATATGAAAGTGTTGTTTTCCAGAACACCGTTGATGGATTTTCCATAATGCGAAATGTTTATTTTTTAGTTTGATGTTTGGTGCGGTATTGTTTTTTTTTATCTAGTGGTAAAAGTTCCTAATAAAGCAACCCATATCTCACACTTATGAGGGTAATTTTTGCTAAGTCAGTTCATCCGGCGTGACAAATTTTTCAGGTCCGGTGTTTATCTGATGTATCCAACTGTTGTACGTGTCCGGTGTATATCTGATGTATCCAACTGTTGAAGGTGCCTGGTGTATATCTGATGTATCCAACTGTTGAAGGTGTAAGATGTTTATGGTCTCCGGGAAGTTCTGAGGAACTCGAATGGCTTCCTGAATTTAGATAGAGGCATGATATTTTTCAGTACTGTTAAGTTTTAATAAGGATGGGAGAGAAATAAATCATTTTTCACTTACATTAATAACAAAATCACAAAAAGATAGTGCAATAACTTTTCGATATATCATCAACAGATGCCATGCAGCACGTTCCTTTTCGCTGTCGTTAATATAACCTAACCCATCAATGGGAAAAAATGATTTCTAATTAGTTTCACTTCTTTTTAAATAACGAATTGATAGGAAGTTATTTTTGCGAGAAATTTCATTTGAAGGAAATATATATTGTCCAGTTACTGAAATAAATGCAATTCAATAATGAGACTGAGCCGTCGTGGGGTACTACCAGAATTAAAAGAAAATCAATTTTATATAGTTTATATCCCTTTTATCAGTTATTCCAGCCCCATATTATCGTATAGGGGAATAGTGGAATAGACCAGATGAGCTCGTGGTAACACCACGCTTTTTCAATTCTACACGAATACCCCTTAAACTTAAAGATTTCTGAATAAATTTAGATTTGGATAAATTTAGATCTGAATTATTTACAAAGCCTTTACTCTGAAAGAATTCATTTGAAAAGAAAAACTGCTACGGTTACGACACGCTGGTACAGCCGTACCCTGGACCCGTGGTGATGCCAGAGTTTCTAGTAATTCTAGCAATGTCGTCGATTCCTGGCATCTGCAAGATATGAATTCCTCCTTCACTCACTCTATGTCACTATCTTACTGCCTCCATTCCTTGACAGCCTCCACCTTGACAAAACCTGTCTTCCATTGTGAATGATTTTTTTAATAATTTACGAAATGAAAGCTTTGAAAGCTTCGTTTCAATTGCTGGTCCTCAACTTTTACTGGGCGAGGTGGGGGCTGTGCAGGTGGCGAGCATGGAGTAGGCTCATTACAACGCCCGGCGCAGTTGGTGGTCGGATGTAGCCACCTGATAATTTCGCCATGGGAGTGTTTTGAGGACGATGTCTTCCACAAATGGAAAGCCTAGAAGGATCTAAAACTGAATTCTCATGAGAAGGCAACACAAAATACCACTTCTGCCTTATTGACCAATCTTTAGGTATTTTACATTAACGGCACTTGTTTCTGTGATTATAATTCCCTTGATAGTTTACAACCCTACACTTGTCAGACATATTGGTTAAATACACAGACTAAAACATAAAAAAACTGCAAAATCCAACTCAGAAACTGAAACATCGTTTCGGAGTTCCTCTATTTTGAAGGTTAAAATGTTGCTTGTTGCAAGCTTTGAAGGAATGAAATTAGCCAGTACATGAGAGATTTAAGCTATGACATTTTATCATCAAAACAATTATTTAACGGAGATAAAAATGCATAACTTCTTGATGGTGACATTATAGAAAACACCGAGAACGCGAAACATTTACAAAATCGAGCACAAACATAGCTGGTGTCGCTGTAGGGCCCTCGAATTTGAAAGTGAAACTTCGTTAATTTTTTCGAAAAATTCAAAAACCGGAAAATCCACTCATGAGAGATCTAACTTACATACTTTAGCTCGAGATGAACTTCTAAATTACTTTCAATGGACATAAAATTGATGCTGATAAGTCACAAATCCCGATTAGCAAAAAAGCAGCGGTAGTGTCACGCAACGAATTCTAGATCTGCCCCAGCCTCCGCTAGCGAAGGCTGGAATGCCCTCGTGCATGTCCTTTCTTTTAGTGGTCCTCGGTACATGCATAACTGATCAACGGATTCAGTTGGAATTTTATTTAGCGATTTGATGATACAGTGCCTGCACGTATTTGCACAATTCTATTTATGAGGTAGCTTAAAAATTTCGAGCTCTGGTTTGGGAAAAGGAGTACAGGCAACTTAGAGAAATGTTTATAAGAATATTTAAGCAGAACCGAACAAAATTCATCGGTAACCAGAAAACCAAATAAGGAATGAAAAGTGAGAGGGCCAAAATCTTGTTGAATCATTGTTATTTTTTGCGCAATTTTAGTATCTTAATTAAAATACTTTTTATAAAGCTTCCAGAAAATTCCAGATACGCATGTAATGTGAATCAACTATAATTGACACAATTATTACTTCTCCCGGTTGTGTTGAATATCAATGCTCAGTGCATAGAATGCCGAGGATCAAAGAAATACTCAAAGCTATTCGAAAGCGACTAGATGAACTTCGTAATGAAGGATTATCTTTTAGGCAGATTGCTGAAGGAGCGATGGTTCCATACTCAACTTCCGGGGCAATAGTACGGAGCCGTCAAGAAACTGGAGCGACGTCCAATGTGGCGCGAGTCAGAGCTCCTCGTGAGATCCCGGGCCGCTCTCGGCGCTCTAGGCTGCGTGACGGGATGAATTAGCCACTAACAGCACACACCCGCAAAAAGATTTGGAATTTTTAGGAATTTAGATCAGTCGAAAAACGGTTTCTAAAGACTTCTATCGAAGTGGTTTGCATGCCTTCACTCCACGCAGAACTCTTCTTTTTAGAGCAAAACATTGAAGGACGGTTTAGCGTCTGTCCAGCGGAGAGTCAATAGTTAGTTTCTAATTATTATAACCGTTTCCCTGCTCTTATTGGAAATAAAGGTGACTCCATTAAATATTAAAGACTTTTTTGTACTGCCCATATACTTTTGCCGCACACATATTTCTGATTTAGTTGATTTTTTGGTTGTCAATAAATTTTGTTCTGTTCTGTTTCAATATTCTGGTGAACATATGTTCTCTGAACTACCTGTACTCCTCACCCCAAACCAGAATCCGAAATGTTCAAAAAACATTAAAAATAGAATTGTGCAAATACTTCCGTCAGGGCGATGTATAAAAACACTCAAGTCCAAAATGAGACAAAAAATGAATTTGTCCCACGCTTGTTTAGATTGTTTGTTTCAGTGATGGGTTTGCTCTAAAAATCAATCCCAATTCTGAGGGCCGAAGATCTTAACACAATAATATGGTTTCACGTAAAAAAACATCAAAAATACCACAGCAGTTTTGATAATCTTTTTCTCTTTAGGTGGTACATTCTCATGGTTCACTGCTCATCAACATCATGCGAAGGCATGTGCACACATACTCATAAAGCTATGCACAATCTTAACAGCGAACAATTAAGCCTAAATTTCGGTAACACATGAAAGGCAAAATCAACGGAAAATGACATGATCTACTTTACTTTGCATCTTAAATCATAATGTTTGTCTCGATGAATTTTGCCATGTATGTCATTCCAGTCTTAGGCATTACATAGTTGGTGAAACTTTTTAAAATCCTCACGTGTAAGAATATCGTTTTGAATGATGAGGATACAGTTCATGTAGATGTAAGTCAGTATTTTGGCAAAACATGGGAGGGGATTCACATCGTTGTTTAATACCCCAAGTCGCTTCAGTCTATTTGAACTATGCAATAGAAAATGATATCAGGGGTTAATATTAATATCGACACCGAAATGTATCAAGAAATTGACAGAGAAAGTCAGATATAATAAAAAAACCATAGAGTTTTCATAGCAACTTTCCCGTACTTTGAAATTTTACAATGACATATCAATAAAAGCTTTTCACAAAGCTTTAATTAGTAAACTTCTATAATCGTACTGTGGTACATGTAATAACAATAGACTACGCATCACTGATATTTAAAACGGGTATTTAGTGAAATAACGCACTTTCCACAAGGTCCGAGTACGCCAAATAACGGCAAAAAACATTTTTTTTAAACAAATGTTTTGAAAGAAGCAGTAAGTTTTAATGTTAAACGGTCGATAAATAACAGAGGCCATTCTGCGCGCTTTTAAATGATATGCGGATAAATGCACTCCATAAATTTCATTAGAAACTATAATAATCAATTTCACTAGCTTCAAAATTTCCATTATTAATATTAGTACTGATATCTCTACCGTGAACTTTCCCATATTCAAATTTTAAAAAGATTATTACTCATACGTAAATTGTACTCACATTTTGCCAAAACTCATTTGATTTATTGTTCATGCTCGTCTCGTACTGTTAGAAAACGATTTCAGTTTTGTAACTTGGGTACCATTAAGTATTACTGTAAATGTTCATTACTAAAGAGGAAGAGTTTTTCTTCTGTTTATTCTCAATGACAGGCTGTGACATTGAAAAAACGGTGTAGACATTTCAACATCAACATTTCACCAGTTTGGTCTATGAATAACGCTGCTTTTGTGTATAGGTTTTAATTTATTTTTTCTTTGTTAGTGGCGCTTGAATTTTTCTTGGGAAGCGCACAGTAAAGCTCGTTCTAAAGTTTTCATTATTCTCCCTCTATTCCTAATTGGACACATATCCAAGACGTCAATTTTTCTTTCTTAGCCCTAGGAAAACAAGCATGATGTCAGAAAAATCTTAGATTCATCATTGAAGGTAACTTACTATGCATACATAGATATTTGTGCATAGAAAATTAAATTATTACAGAGCTTTTGTGTTACCTTTCATAGTTCAATCACCGGTCTCATTCTTTATTCGATAACTTCAATATTTATCAAAGGACATGTCAAATCCTTCAGTACCAGTTTCGTTATGTACGCCTAAATGTACCTCTGAATATACCCCTCTTTACCCCTGCATTTACCCCTCAACATGATTCGAGTTTCCCATTTTGGTGCATCGGAACCAGAACGTTGAATATCTAGGTCATTCTCCTAATACAGTCAATTTCGACCGTACATCAATAAAAACATTCACAATATAAAAAACGAATAAGCATGATACGCGAGGAGCCTGAAGCCTGTTTACTTGTATGATCACATGAACACGATCATAGAGTAATAGAGTACGTGTGTTACAAGGCTCTGATCGATAAACTTATATCGAGTGAAGCATTGACATCGTCTGGAATCAATCGATTTTCCGTTAAAATAATCAGTAAAATAGATGTGTGTCCCATCAGATACAAAAAATGTTGGTCGGTGTGGCTGCAACACGCATCACCAGTGGTATGCACATTAGACAGAAGCTATTTGATACATGAACATAGACTACTAATTAATTGATGCATTTTCGAAATAATAGGTATATATATATGTATGTACTTAGGGTTATCCTTGAAATTGTTTTACCTTCCTTCACGGTAATTAAAGTTTCAAATTTCAAAATAGCTATCCTTTCTGTGACTCAAGAGTCCAATTTCATCACTAATCAAGTTAGACTTCAAGTGCCCTAATAAGAAAATTACATATGATACGGAAAAATTGGTGATTTGAAATCAAATTAAAGAAATCAACATGTACGTCTCGATAAGTATCCAGCTAAGCATCTCGAAGACCTAACTCATCCAGTAAACTGGTCAACTCGCGGTGGTCAGCATGCGTCAAGTAATTATAATTATCTACAAGAAATTAACTTTAAAATGTAGACTATAGCGCTGCTGGCGTAGACCACAGGTGGGTTGTGGTTCACACTTTCCCCTTGATGAGAAGAATATTGCGTAGCCATGGACTCTCATTCCCATTTATAGGGATGGCCAAGTTTTAATGGGCAAAAGAACCTACAACTTGCTGTTTTATTCGCCTTCTGAACTGGCAAGACATTGTGATTATATTTTTTATTCCTACCGGTCTTTCAGAGCCCGAAAACTCAGCTTAAAACAAATGATATACTTTGCTTCTTTTAACTAAAGGATCTGCAAATGAAGCACATGAGTAACTAGGAGTGATTAATGTAAAGAAAATATCGATAAATTTTCAGGGCAAATTTTAAAAACTGTAAAAAGGAACAAGAAACACGGGACGAAGGATTGCCAATTAAGAATTTCTTTGAAAATACAAGTTCCAGCTACATGTAGTCGCACCTAAATTGCAATAGAACTCAAAAATCATTCTCGGTATTCATTTTGAAAAATATATCTGTCTGATTCAGAGGATGGCTTTCTTCTGTTCAAACAAAAATAAAAAATAGTTTTCAAAGTTCAGAAGCACTTAAAAAATTACCAGAAGGCGATTTTATGACAGAGACGGAGCGAAATAATTTGGAATCGCTTATGCGCACTCGGAATATTCATTTCGGGGGCATTGGTCTCATTTAAAGTAGCATAATAGGGGAAAATTCAATTATTTACCATTATTTTTCGCTTTCTAGTGACTTTTGTATTAGTATACCTTTTTTAGTTCAGTGATGTGTGGATTTCTTTCTGAAATCTATGTAAAAATTCTTATAATTTTATAAATGGTTCGTGATTAGTTTAATTCATTTTTCCACAACTATACACTATCATATTGTCATCATAACACTACTCCGGTGTCTCTTCAGTGTGAAAGAGTGTCGGATTGATCCTGTAAAAATATTGTTCCCTGCGTGCAAGAGCTTTCATTTCGTTGACGATTGCTAAAATATATTGAGAATATTTCTGCTCTGTTATCCACTCAATCTTAAAACACCGCGTGAAGATGCGTTGCCCTTCATAAAGCTGCATATTTCCATATCACGGGTACCAAAAATGCTCAGTTTCAGTTATGAAATGCCTTCATAATGGTCACCTTCAAGATAACATCGCTGCTCCTCCGTGTGCTCATGAAGTACAAAACATGTAATGCTTCAGTTTTGGGGCTGCCGTTGACGTACATAATGTGTGCCTGAAGCAACGAACGCGTACAGCGTAAGGAACTGCAAATTCTTACCTCGGAATATACCTACCCTACTTGCTGGAGTTTGATTCGAACACTCAATCGCAATCGAGGCGCATAAACTATAATCTGCAATTTAATTCACCTTGAATGGGAACACCAGCTGGCAATGCGTTACGCCGAGGATTTCTACAGAAGTTTTTCTAGAGCTGAATTTCCAGCCAAAGCGAGATGTATGGCGAACCTAAAGACCCAGATGTCGAGGATGTCCCTGTTGCTGTTCATTGGTCAGACGATACTGGAGCGCCAGACAGGCATGACATGCAACATTGGCCGACCTAAAAACGTGACCAGCGACGAGTCACTTCAGGCACTTGATCGCAACGTGATGTGGGATGTGATACTAGAAGGAATAAAAGGCAATCTAAAAGTCTGTTAAATGATTTCATTTTGGCGCTCTTTCATGTGATTATAACCTTTCTATCTGTTTTTAGCATCTGCAAACTATGATACCACTACTACTACTACCACAACTACTACTACTACTTCTACTACTACTACTACTACTACTATTGGCTATTAGTGGAGGAGAGAGACGTGTCATTCCGCAAAGACGAGACGGCACTTCAATCCTGAATCATTATTTATTGATAACATGTTCAGACATAAACTAAGATTTGAGCGGAGTGCTGTGAATGGGAGTGATGAGAGGGTGAATATTTCAGCTAGTACGCAAGCTTTCCCTGGTTTACGTGCTGTTCTATTCAGGTGAACTAACGAACTCAGAGAAAGACACTCGTCTGCTCCTTTTTTAACATATGGTTATTGACATGGTAATTTCGGAAAATCTCTTCATTTTAAGTATGATTTAAAGGGGAATTTCACCAGAGTGATCGGACCATTCAATAGCATTTATTCTTAAGAAATAACCTTGAGCAAATATTGCGCATATTTTCCTGTCAGTTGTAAGAAGGCTTTGAGAAAAGGAGTAATTGAAGCCAGGTAATATTTCTGAACAAATTTTTCTGCAATTACATTAATTGAAATTATTTATATTTCATTGGGATTACTCAAAATTTTCTCTCCGGTAAAGAATCAGGAATTATCTCATTTGAATGAAGAGTGAACGGATTAGGGCTCGATCTATAACCCGCTGACGGAAAGTTTGCTCGAATCTCGAGTCCAGTTTAGAGGCAGGCCGGATGCGTTTGGAGGCAGGGCAGGTGCGTTTGGAGGCAGGCAGGATGCGTTTGGAGGCAGGCCGGATGCGTTTGGAGGCAGGCCGGATGCGTTTGGAGGCAGGCCGGATGCGTTTGGAGGCAGGCCGGATGCGTTTGGAGGCAGGCCGGATGCGTTTGGAGGCAGGCCGGATGCGTTTGGAGGCAGGCCGGATGCGTTTGGAGGCAGGCCGGATGCGTTTGGAGGCAGGCCGGATGCGTTTGGAGGCAGGCCGGATGCGTTTGGAGGCAGGCCGGATGCGTTTGGAGGCAGGCCGGATGCGTTTGGAGGCAGGCCGGATGCGTTTGGAGGCAGGCCGGATGCGTTTGGAGGCAGGCCGGATGCGTTTGGAGGCAGGCCGGATGCGTTTGGAGGCAGGCCGGATGCGTTTGGAGGCAGGCCGGATGCGTTTGGAGGCAGGCCGGATGCGTTTGGAGGCAGGCCGGATGCGTTTGGAGGCAGGCCGGATGCGTTTGGAGGCAGGCCAGATTTGTTTGGAGGCAGGCCAGATGCGTTTGGAGGCAGGCCAGATGCGTTTGGAGGCAGGCCAGATGCGCCGACTCCTCACCGGAATTGGTTCTCCAATCTCGTCCCCTCAATGTCCAGGCCACTTTTGTTCCTACCTGTGTTTCATTTGTACTCCCAATTTCAATTTCCGCTGGCTTAGTTTATCCCTCAGGATGTTTGCTCCTGTACGAGTAGGCCTGTCAGTTCAGCTTTACTAGCGCGTCTTTGTACTTAATTCAAGATTATTACTAATCTGTTTGCAGACCTTGACAGGTCAACCTTTGACGGATATCATCTTTCATGGATACTAATAGTTAATAAACTCTTCGCATATTTTAAATTAGAAGGTAATGTATAGATGTTGAAAACAAATCCCTAAAATTGATGAAAAGAGTTCGATATATTTCTTGAAGTTCCTAGTCTCAGCTCCAGCTTCATTACTCATACTTTCGGTTTGTATAGAAGTGTCTGGCTGAACTTCGAGTTCCCACGCTTTGTACGATTTCTGAAAGGGCCATGGGCGACTCAGTTATATGTACGCTCGTGCGGTGGCTGCTGTTGTTGCTGCTGCTGCTGAGGTTTTGCAAAACAGGTGTGCGGTACGACGGGCTGGAATCTCTGAAATAACGGTTTGAATATAAACTGTCATGTCCTCATACTTTGAACTTCCGTTTTCCTACTTAGAAATAAATATGAATATTCCTCTCTAAAGTTCCGTCGTAAGGCTTCAGAAGACTTGCCTCAAATATTGTTCAAGTAGGACAAACATCTGAAAAAATTGTAAACTATATTTATACGGTCGGCGAGTCACCTAATTATGAAACTCCTTAATTGTTAATTATTCTTTTTCACGAAACTTACACAATTGAAAAGTTCTTAATAATTTCAAAATTGTTTTTCAATATAGTTACAGTTACCGTTTCATATAATTCCAATACATCTCGTTCGAAGCAAGTGAACAGTGAAAGAATTGAAAAATTTCTAAAAGACATTTAATGGATCCTTCAGGCCTCAACGCTCAATATCAACAAAAGTTTTTCAAAGAACAATAAACATGCTTATGCGAGAAAAATTTAAAATGATTTCAAAGCAGCGAATTAAAAGATGAAAAGACATTTCATATTAGTGATTCACTATCCTTAGAGGATGTTCAATCTGTATTCCGTCAATTAAGCGAAGGTATCAGTTTGGGGATTTATAAGGACTAGCAGACAAACCCCGCCAAAAATGGCGGGACAAAACTTGTTCAATTCTTAAGATGCCCTTGAATTACCGGTAACTCTTGACATGGTTATTTTCAGTATCACTGATACCAACTGCCTTATCTGACCGTCTTGCCATTAGTTTGGGAATACGGACCCGGATTTTTCTCTTATTTAAATCCTTAAACGTCTCACGCTCTCTTGCTGCTTCTCTTTGCAATCTTCTTCTCTCTTCCATTGCTTTGGGAGGGCAAAACGGTTCAACTGTTTTTTAGAGAAATTTCAGTTACAATGCTTTCTTTTATGCACGCCAGTGCTGTAGCTGGTGCGCGTATCATAGATACAGTTATTCATATACTGCGATGTTCTGCATATACTGCAAAGTGTGACACAGATAGTTACAAGCGTATTAATATATAGATTAAACAGTAGATATGTCGAAAATATTCAAGCCTGAGTACTCGGAATGATATATCACAGCCCAGACAGGGGGCATCTAACCCAGATGTTGTTATCACCAAGTCTTATAAGGGTTGTGCAGTAGGCATTATGAACAAAGGCCTTGAGCTTTGAAAAAATACAAGCCTTAAATTCTGATACTTCAAAATTTACCCCCATTTCTGAATGCGCACAAGGATTTTCATTGAGTTCCGAAGATCATATAAATGATTTCTTGGTGAGACTAAAAAAATAAATTTCGTGCAGGATGCCAAAACATTCATGAGTACGGTTTTAAAACTACTTTCTCTTCTAGGCCTATATTTGCCGCTTAAAACTGCACGACCTATCGAATTGCCACATTTTTGATTTCTAGACTGAGCCACCCGAATGTCAACGGTTTTACTTTAACTAATTCCTGTGAATGTACCAAATTATTTTTGATCATGACAGGGCAAACAATTGTATTATACCTTCTCTATGTATAGAAAATCTAACCACAGCATACCGTTATGTAAAACTATTAATATTTGCTTAGAGAATCTGTTTTCCACTCGGTCCTCACTACATATTAATAGGTTTGACTAAGAAACATCTTAAATCTCTATAAGGACTTAGCGTGCTCAATTCCTTTTTTGTTTTTAAGGGGACCTTCCCAGCGAAAATAGTCCAACACTGGGATTTTTGGTTCTATAGTGGAATTTGTTCCTTGGGTGAGGGCAGATCTCCGATAGAAAAATGAGAGTCCTGGGTGCACTGGTACCCCCCCAAAAAGGGGGTCAATGCATCCCCTTCCAGACCTTTTGGGTTTGGGTAAATATTGAAAGTTGAGCGATTA